>SNQJ01S0137735.1:12249-36547 GCA_010110895.2 Picea sitchensis | reverse complement strand
TCGTGTCAAGTGACTTAGTGGTGTATCTGCACACCAACCTCTGTCTTATTTGTAGGCATTGGGCAGAGAAAAGAGTGGTTGAAGGGAAAGACAAAGATTCACATGGATGCACATGAATATGTATTTGTTTTTCAAAAATTTGAATATTTAATGTATTTTTAGTGACTGGTTTTTTGATCTGTTTTTTTTCCGGTTCCGGTTCGGTTCTGGTTTTTGGGGTCGACCAGTTCAATGAATGGTTTGGTTTTGATAACACTTATCTCCATTCATTGACATATGATATGGTTTCATGGCCTCTGAATTCACTATCAATTCCACAGGTATGTCAGCCACTTTGGCTGCCTCTGTTAATTGATCAACCAAATTGGAATCCTGCAGAATGCCAAGAATGCTAGGAGACTACACAAGTGCACTAGTAATTACTCTCTGACTAACAACTGACACCTCTTTATCACCAAGACTGATGTTATTCACTGTACAACCATAACTATGTACCTTTGAAATTTTGGCACCTTTGATGTTGTTATCATGATTATGTGCCACATGAATCAACCCTTGTTTCTCAGGATTGATGTTCTCCTGCAAAGAACCATTAAGATCTTCTGGTAAACTAAATTCTAAACTGAACAAAGACCTTTTCATTTTAAGAGATGAATGCAAATAACAAAGACGTTTATCCCATATATATGATTCAAATATAAGTTTTTGCCTTAAGCGATTAAGCTCTAAAATATCAGCAGTTGGTTGACCAGGTTGCCAGTCTTTAGTGATAGCCGTTTGCAATGATTCCTCAAATTCATCTCTCTCTTTCTGTAACATCCCTTCAACTTCTGCGATTTTTGTTGACTCTGGAACAATTGCAGAAGGATAAGGCCCAACACTTGAAATTTTCTCTCTGACTCGATGAATCAAATCCAAAACCTCCAAAAAGAACTCCTCCCCATTTTATGTAACCTCCGTTGCTTCCTTCCTAAGCCAATCTTGTTGATTTGGGTTATTGAATTCTAGTTTAGCAGGTGGAAAATGAACACCTAGAATATTGATGGAAGAATAATGGAAGCATGCCACCAAACTACCAAGCCTATAAAAATGAAGACAGTCTCTATGTAAGGAATGGCTAGAACTTGCTACTCTTCATCAACCTCTTCAAACACCAAGGGCTCTTCAATCCACCTTGAAGGATCCTTGCCCCTACTTTTGGTTAAAACCTCAGAAATTTCCCCAATGACTTTGTCTTCAACCTGGGGATTGTGAATTATCTACCAGAAAAAACAACTCATGGCCACGGATGAAGTATGCCTGCCAGAAAGAATGAAATTCACAACTATGTTTTGCAGGAATGTATCCGAATAGGCCTTGCCATCCTAATCCTTCTTCCTCATAAACCTTGATAACAAATCATCATGTGGTTGTTTTTGAGAAATTTTTACTTGATCTCCTCCTATGGATCCTTGGGACTAAATAGAAAAGCCGAGTCTTATCAGTGTAATAATTGTATTAATCTTAGACAAGTATTTTTTAACCTTGGCAACGCTTTGATAAAGCTCAACATCCATGCCACAACCCATAATTTTACTAATCCTCCATATCAATTGAGGAAAAACAAAATGCTGCAGAGTAGCCTCAGTGGCATTGTCAAATGTAGTGGCAAAAGGACTAAGAGGAAGACCTGGGGACAATGTCTCTAGATCCTTGCCAAATGCCAGACCACATATATTATCAGATGTAAGTCTAAGAAAAATATCACACAAATCAACAACTCTATGTAGTTCTTCAGCCTTTGCCAAGATAATCCATAATTGGCCTAGATTGGAGTAGAAAGTGGGCTCTGCATCAAGGTAAATCCTCAAAAAGAATTGGCATAAAAGAAAAAGTGCCACACTATCAATTTTTCTGAAATGAAATCATCATATAAAGGGAAACATATGCATACAGCGGCATTGTAATAGCCCGGAAATAAGGATAACATACATGGACAAGTGTTGAATCTCAATTTAAAAAAACATAAGGTGCCAAGTAGTGTTTTGTGAGAGATATATGAAGATGACAAGATTCTAAATTTTTCTTTAGTCAAAAGGAACAAATCACATCCAAATGTTTTATGTTGCAAAGTATTCAAAGAAGCTATATCTTGTAGCTCGAGATGAAGAAACACAACATCAAATTTTTATTTTCATTATTGAGAAACCCTTCTATTGCTCTTTATCAGACACTTTCACAAGAAGACTAAAAAGATGAGGATCCTTGATGCATTAAAAGAAACAAGTGGCATAAAAAATAGAAATATCAAACCCATATACAATCACCAATAATTAATAGTAATAAAATTTCTATTTCTAGATTTAATGACTGTCGGCAACAAAACAACAGCTGCAACTGCCTTGTGCACACCGCATAAGAGTTGCCTGACTACCCAAATGAAATGAGCCAGTCCTATATTTTGATAATCTAGGCACTAGTCTGGGGGGCGTTTCTTGCAACTTAGAAATTGTCTCTAAGAAAGATTTTGCCTCCATGTTATTCTTCATGGTCCACAAACCACTCTCTATGATGAGTTATATGGAAGGAAGCTCCTGAATCAATCAACCATGCCTCCTCATGGACATTTGTTAATAAACATGCTAAAGAGAGATACATGCAGCCCTCACAACTATAAATAGTAGTAATCAAATCCTCCTTATTTTCTTCTTTCTCCTTCAAAGGATCATCGACCTTGCATTCACTTGTCTTATGCACTCTTTAGTGGAACCTCCAACAAATTAACTCGTGTTGTTGTCTACCTTTACCGACATCTTTCTTTGGAACTAGATTTCCTCCCATTATATCTATTATCATTTCACTCCCTAGAGTGACCCCTAGTCACCAAAGCTTTTGAATCAAGTTATTCTCCTTGTCTCCTCTTGCAGCAACTAACCCACGATCTCATTCAACTGGATATTATCTACCCTTCTAGCTCCATTTATTGCAACTATCAAAGTCTTCCAAGAATATGGAAGACTACATAGCAAGGCTATGCATCACTCATTGTCATTTAATTATGTCCTTGCATGCTTAAGCAAGGCATGGAAGGCATTGAGGTGATATGTAACCCTATCACCATCCTTCATCTTCAAAGCATACAACTTCTTCATAAGGATTAGAGAATTCATGAGGAATTTAGCCTCATACAACGAGCCAAACTTTATCCAAAATCCTCTTTGTTGTAGTTTCCTTTGACACATTCATTAACATGGCGTTGAATAGATTAGGACCAATCAAGGCAATGGCCATTTCATTCATGTTGTTGCAATCCTCTTGATTCACAATGGTCAGGCTTAGTGTCCTTCATAACAACTTCCTTCTCTCCTTCAATTAAGGAAATATTCCATTTTCAACTTCCACATATTGAAGTTGTGACCATTGAATTTATCAATATCCAAATGTCTAGATGTCATTTCTCCTGCCATATATATCTTTCTATCTCTCATTGAATCTATCTACCTCAAAATTCATTATTGTAGAAACAAAACACTATTCGGTTTGAGCCCCTTAACCTGGACAGTTAGATCTGTGTAACTCTCCAATCAACACCTCAAAACAAGGCCTTAACAACCCATGACTCCATGAACTAAGTTTGGGCCTTAGCTTGGGGACAAAAGGATCCCCTTGAAGCAAGTAACCACTCTGATATAAACTGTTACACCTTGAGAGCAACCTGTAGCAAATGGACAAGAATTTACCATGAAAATATATTCAACATAAACATGAAATTCAAAATAATAAAACAACCATAGCAAATAAGTGCACCCTACAACAAATAATTTTTTCTCACTAGGGACAAATCATAGTCTTCCTTGTCATTTTATTTTCTTTTATAAAGAAAGTACAAACATAGAAACAACACTACCCCTAAAATCAAGAAGACCATTGGGAAACAACTTTGTTTCTAAAACACAAGAATGCAATCTGGAGATTTCTTTACACATTCCATATACAAATAGAAACTTCTAGTTACATATATGATGTAACTGGCAGTGTCCTAACAATCCCGGTCCTTGGTTCAAAGTTCCTCATGGCAATGGACTCTGACCCTAGCTTCTTTGACTTAAATTTATTTGGAATTAGGAAGTGAGCCTTGCTAGAAGTAGAGATATTAGGCTTCCCTTCAATTGATCTTATTGAGTTTAATAGAAACTTGAAGGTTTTCTTCCTATGACTCCACACCGACTAATTTGATAATACGTTTCTCAGACACATATATGAATGTATGTATATATGTCATGTCATAAAAAATGGAACACAGAGTAAAACTATAGAATAGTAGGTGTCTATGTCATAATCAGTTTAGTAGTAAAATATAAAAACTTGTAGTCAAATAGCATCACTCCATATTAATATGATTTCCCATCAATAATCAATATCTTTTGGGGCTACTACACAAACTGCAAAAAATTCCACTCGACCTCTATTCGAAACTAATCAATCAATTTCCATATAGCTAGCAATTAGAATAAAAATATAAGTAATACCAAAAGTCAGTAAAATCTCCAGATTTAATTATCTCATGGGATTTTAGATCTATTCATTCTACTCCATGATCACTTCAGACTTCCAGAAAATGTCCTTTATCCCGCATGAAAAATTCTTGTAAAACTGCAGGTAAAGAAAACAATAAGTCCACATTCACCTTAAGTCAAACTTCAAAGAAATATCAAATATTAAACAGCTTAAGCCATCCAAGGTGATGCACCCTGAGATACTTGTTCAGCAGGGGCATACAAGAAAAAAATGCATTGCAACCTTCTGAAATTCCAATGTGTCACCTCCATCTTTACGAAGCTCAACCATGAAAAGAGATGGAGCTACTTCAAATATCTGAAAAGAAACAAGGTCAAACTTAAGGGCCGAGGCAAGGACTTATACTGTTATAGGACTTGTAATTGATATCCATAGTCCTTGAATGAAATGAGTACATATTTATCAACCATATTAGTACCTTTGTAGATACTAACAAGTGCCCTTTTCTTCCAGTCTTGGAATCTTGCAGCTTCATCTGAGAGCAAGTGGAATAATAGTAATCAGAATGAAAAGAATAATCATTCCCTATAAATGTCACCAGACCAGAGAGAATGGAATGAACAAAGGAAGACTCTAGATAGACACATCTATAACTGGCATAAAAGAGAATGGAAAGCAGAGTTTTATATCTCAACCAAGCAATTTGAGGTCTGCAAGATTATTGCCACCTTATAATTCTTCTTTTTGACACTGAATCCAAGAGGTCCAACAACTTCAATTTTTGATATTATCTCTTTGGTGGGGTGCTTGGATGTGAACCTTGTTTCTCGCTTAACAAGGCCCCAACAACAACACAACATTTACATCAATTGCATCAATAAGTTCCTGAATATTAATGAAAGGAGTGATCTTCTACCGATAACAAATAGCATCACTCCATATTAATATGATTTCCCATCAATAGTCTATAATAGAATTCATCTTGACATTGAAATGTGCAGGAAGATCTTAGCTCATGGAATTAAGACTTTGCATTTGTATATGCTAAACATATAGAAGTCAACATTGGGTATTCCTGCGAAGTTTGACTCGTGGAAAACCATGGATTAGCAATAAGTCAATATTTTCAACAGACCACAAATCCATATCTCCGAGTAGATTTCAAGGCAGGAGTTCAATAGTGGGTTTAAGATTTAAACATCATACATACTACATAATCACTAATTTTCTAAATCTAATTCAACATCTTCAGGGAAGTTATTCTTAGCCATAAATATTGATGGTTCCAGATTTCTTGTAACTGATCAAAGATTTCTTTTTAGCCTTATTCCTAATAGCTTGTAATAGCTCGCAGATGGGAAGGTTCTAGATTTTTAATGATTTCAGATGAAAGGTGGATGATCATTTCAGGATAAAGAATCAACAGTTAAAGAATTTTTCCTAGGTTTTAAGCAGCATTCTCAATGAGTAATTGAAAAATTAGTACAAGTGGCAAATTTCAAATATGTTGTCACCAGTTCCAAATTTCTTTACAATAAATTAGAGATTGTTTCATTTTTAGTTTATTGATAGGATCTAGTTCCAAAAATGCTGGTGAAAGCTATAAAATTGTAATTTTATAAAATCTATCATCTAGAAGGTAGAGAAGGGGGGGAGTGGGTCTTCTTCTCTCTTCGGGAAAGAGACTTGGTTGTTTTCCATGCACAGACTTTTATTATCTTTTGTATTTTCAAAGCTGATAAGTATGATTGTATTAGAAGCCTGCTAAATTTGAAAAGGATTCATGATGCCAGCAATTTCATATTTTTGTATCTCTTATGTTGTAAATTTCTTGTGTCCACTTAATTTATTCTTATATTTGAATGAATTGACAAAAACCTGTTTCCTGAAATTTTGAGAATTGGATGCATGCACACCCAATTTGCACCCATGATTCAAGTACCCAATTTTCACCCATGCTTCTAGTAAACTTGAATCATGGGAAGAAACTTGAAAATAAATGAAGCAGATGGGATTCCTTATCTTTGTGGAAAATAAACAAGCCTACAACAGTGCATTTTATCTACAAGCAATGTTGCAATGATTATAAGAATGTGGATTAATGTTTGTTAGATGTATATTTTGCTAATACAAACATCTGGCAGTAGAGATACATGTATAAGCATTCTACATTTAAAAAAACAAGCTTAGTTTGATGGAAAGTAGTGTGATCTTATGGTTAATTTACACTGTACAACATGGAAATAAAGTTTGCAATCCTACATGAAGACAACAACCTACAATATTATGTCCATACTATGTTCACTATATCCACAATCAAAACTACTCATAGGATCCACTAAGTATCCATTTCTTGAATAGGAAAATCTAAAACCCAAGAAAAAAACACTTTACTGAAGGAAATATTACTGACAGGTATGGAAAGTATTGAGTTAGGATACTTGGCATACTCAGTGAACACTCACCAACAACATGAAGAAGATGATGATTAAGTAATTCAAAAACATTTGCAGACTTATGACAAAACCTTTCATTGAGATATGGGCATCCCATATTTCACTCAACCAAACTAGAAAATTCATGTTCTTCATAAACTCTGATCACCCCTTCGAATCAGAGTTGAAGATAAGGCTTGGGATTACAAATCATGGATAAGGCCCTCATGTATATTAAATATGAGCAAGAAACAAAACTGGGAGGAATCTTTCAAATAATAGGCATGCCAATTTTTTATGAGATGCACACATTGGATGCATCCATGGGTTTTGAACGATCCTTGTAAATACTATGTACCATCCATGAGAAAAGCCTCATGTAATTTGGTAAAATTTTGTTAGATCAGTAAAAAAAATTGATATATCTATTCTAATTTATCAAAATCTCATAGCATATAAGAATCCAAATCTAAGTACCAGAAAAATGCTCTGAAATTTCACTTCTTGTTGAAGTATAGTGATATCAAAGTTCAATATCATGTTCTTAGTGACAATCTTTGCCATATTATATGTACAAAATATTTAAACAAAACAATTCTCAACCAAATGAATTGAATTTGTTTTAAAACTTAGAAATTTGAAGTATTAAATTGATCCACAACAAATCATTCTGGCAAGTTAATATTAAAATTTAAAACACAATTCATATTGTTTTGCAAAAAGGCTTTCCCTACCATTTGGGCTCCTCATGTTGAGATGTATCAAAAATCAAATATGAGATGAGCACTCACCAAGCTGATATGTATACCAATTGGTTTATAATCATTATGTTCATTTGTTAACCACAAATAACCAACAATGGTTTCTTAACAGTTAGATATTGTACAATTATAGCTTACATAGGGTGTTTTTCTACATAAGATTTTATGAGGTTTACAGTCTATTCTTCATCTTTTCTCTCTTCCTTTTGTGTTGATGTCTTCAATTAGACTTCTTATGTATATCAAAGCCACGTTTTGAGTCATAAGATCAAGGTTATAAGCTAGCATGTTTCAGTAAATGTGACAAGCCATTGAGAGCCTTGTTGTTGATGTATTTTGGTTCATAGATGGATTGCACTCATGCTATTTTGGTTATATGCACTCTTACTTGCTATATAAATGAGAAACTTTTCATATGCATATAAATGGTTTTGATTCATATGGATGCATGTAAATATATATGGCTTTTTTCAACATTACAATCTCCCCCATAGTGAGTTGTAGAGTGCACCTCTCTGCTCAATCAATGATCTTCAATCCATTCAACAGGAAATTTTGTGGATAAAAAATCAACAACTAACAATGGCCAACATCTCAAGAAAGAGTGGCCTTATTTTTGACATGCACAGAATCATTGCTTCTTGTTTCAATTCCAGCTCTAAACACCAAATCTATGACACCAAGATAGGGAAATATTCATACGCTGGATTGGGATAAAAAAAAAATAACATAATGTTCCACATCATGCAATACAATAATGCCATTAAGGTTAGTTTGGAGGAGCTAAAGAACACTTTTTGGGAATCTACCAAAGGAAATCCTCTAAAGCATTAATAGTAAAAGAAAATCAAACATGCTCATTGGTAAGACAAGTCGTGTAGTTCATTCGCATCATATGGAGGAGATAGAAGATAATTTTGTTTCTTTTAGAGGCAATAGAATTATAGTGAGTTTGAATGGTCCAGTTTTTCCTGAGGACTACATTAACATTCCAGATACATCAGATGCAAAGGACATCATACTCTCGTAATTTGGTATAAAGATGAAGCCCATCAATCAGATACAAATTTTCATAATCCATAATAGTCGGGGGAAATCCACATCTATGAAAGAATGGTATTTGATATAAACTATATGAATAACCACCAAACTGTATTTGATATAAACTGTATGAATAACCACCAAATAAAGAGATGCTCGTACAATGGCCATCTCTTTTCATTGTTTCTTTTTCTTTCAAACATCAAGACACAATATATCACTTATTAACTAGAAAAGATTAAAACAAAAGACATGTAATAAGAAATTAGAATGGTAGTCTTCTTTCGTTTAGATTGAACTACCTAATGGAAATAAATACAATAAGGATTATAGTGTATAGTGTCACATTTTCTTCATATTTTCTTACCATGTCTTCACTAAAAAGATAACATTATTTACCACTAAATTAATTCCCAGAAAACTACCTATGACAAGAGGCAATGCACTAAGATTAAGGTAAATACCTATCGAGACGAACAAAAACCCTGGTAAGTGTTCACCGCCAAAGTTGCGTGCCTTGCTGCATTGAGAAGTAATCAATTCTGCAAGCACAATCTGTAAAATTTCAAGTTGAATCATGTAAACCCGCTCAAGAACCTTTGCAATGCTCATGGATTGGACAAACCTATGGTTGTACAATACAAGGATGCATCATAAATCTATGATTTGAACCCAATGAACAAATGGGTAGATCCCATATGATTTATACCAGATGGGAGGGCCAAATTGCTCCCCAAAATCCCCTTGTTCTTTGGAAATCGGGCAAAGGTAAGGGAAAAGGTAAGATTGTAACTGTTCAGTGCTCAAACCACAATATTGGGGTGAATTAAACCATAAAACCTTATTTTACCACATAAACCCTAATTTTACCACAAAATTGGGATGAACTAAATCATAAACCCAGATTTTACCAAATGGGAGGGCGAAGATGCTACCAGAAATTCCAGTATCTCTAGAAATGGGGCGAATGGAAGCTTCCAGCTCCAAATTTCAGGGGCTAAATATAATTTTTTCTCTCTCTCCCTATTAAAAGCATGGGCTAACCCTCTATATGATTTTTCTATTAAAATAAATTCGGGGCTAATGATATAATTTCTAAAAAATCACTCCAATACAAAAAATTTGCCCAACAAAAATTTGGAGACCCTTTAATTTCACCCATGAGCGAAATTTCGCCCCTAAAATCATCATTGAACGTGAGGTGTATTTTTTCCTTTGCTGGACCATGGGTTTGTTTTTCCAGGAGGATGTTTGTCTATAATCTTTAAATGATCAATCAGAAATAAGAAAACTGTTATCAGGAATCTAGTGTCGAGATGTTGGTGGCGTTTCCTTTCTCTGTTAAGTGTTTCAAGTTATCATTTCACTTGTTTTCAAATTCTTATTGTCAAAGGATAGTAATAGAGAAGAATTTATTGGAGAAAATACTCTGCTTCTGGTTCTTGATAATCTTTATGTTTCTCTTCTAAAAGTTCAGCTTAGGAATTCTTAACTTCTCCTTTGCCTGGCTTTTTTCCTCCCCTATTTCTTCATCATTTCACACCATTAAAACTTATTTCAATCCAACATTTCCACTACCTTGCCCTATGTAGGATATTCGTCTAGATCTGAGAGTCAATCATACATATAAGCACAGACCCTATTCACCCAATGGCCCTCCTTGTTGTCCCAAACCAACCATTTAAAAACCAAAACCCCCAACCCCTAATAACTAGCCTAATATCCTATTCCAAACCAAGATAAATCATATAGAGAGATCCCTCTCTAAGTCTTGGAGGGCTAGATCCAAGACTCGAAGTGGTTTTGATGTTGCCTCTGTGACTACCATCACAGCCTTGGGAAAATTACAGAGTGCTAACAGATCATTTATATTATGTGCATGCATTTACCTAACATATTAGTATATACATTGATTTTGGATATCTAAATAATTGACTCATGTGGATGTAAAACTATAAAATAAAAATATAAACTTAATAATGGAGTTGAATATTTTTCCAATTCAAACATGTAAATGATTTTTGTTTTATCTGATAGTGGTTAATAGTGTGTTTGTTAATTGGTCGCATTGTTATATCCAATTTATTATTGGAAGTGTATAGAAATTTTGGCTGGTAGTGAACTCATTGCATTTGAGTATACAATCCCCTTTTAGGTTATTCCCAGATGATGTTTTCTTAAGATCTCATAAATGTGTTCTTTTTGTTTAAAATTATTAGATGAGATATACATTAATTTGAAAGCCAAAGGATGTATATGAAGTTACAACCTAGCAAGGTCTGCCCAAAGGTGACCCCTTCTTTGGTTTTTTGTTTGTTCTTAGTAGAATGATTTTMSTACTTCAAGAAATCTATATGGGTGTTCACTTCAATTGCAAAATACTTGCATTGCACCAAAATTGTATTAGAATTTTTTCTAGGATATATATATTTTGATTATAATTCAAATTGGGGTTGTTGCAAGCTAGGGGATATACCAATTCTTTTAAGTGAATTTGAAAATATTTGCATCCAAGCATGCAATTAAAGAGATTTATCTTTAAGCATATAGGAAGAGGCCTTGCCATTGGTTCGATTTATCCTTCCAATTTGAACTTTGTGAGTGTGTTTTTATATGATTTACTAGATTCTGCAACGATTGATAATATTGAATATAAATAGATGGGTTTTTACCTATTAACACACATACAAAGAGACTTGAGAGACAACTATTTTATGCAAATGTGCACCTTGCAGAATTCTAGCTTTGATTTTTCTTGTTTGAAATTGATAATTGTGTCTTAATTTGATGTTCTATACTTGAGTTGTCACATGTTGGTGATGATGTATATCAATCCATCTATTAAATACATTTTTTTTTATTTTTCATTTTTATGCATTCGCTCTTTTATCAACATGTCTTTGTGCCTTATTGGTTGGATTTATCCTTCCAATTTGAACTTTGTGAGTGTGTTTTTATATGATTAACTAGAGTCTACAACGATTGATAATATTGAATATAAATAGATGGGTTTTTACCTATTAGCACACATACAAAGAGACTTGGAGACAACTATTTTATGCAAATGTGCACCTTGCAGAATTCTATCTTTGATTTCTCTTGTTTGAAATTGATATTTGTGTCTTAATTTGATGTTCTATACCTGAGTTGTCACATGTTGGTGATGATGTATATCAATCCATCTATTAAATACATTTTTTTAATTTTTCATTTTTATACATTTGCTCTTTTATCAACATGTCTTTGTGCCTTATTGGTTGGATTTATCCTTCCAATTTGAACTTTGTGAGTGTGGTTTTATATGATTTACTAGAGTTTGCAACGATTGATAATATTGAATATAAATAGATGGGTTTTTACCTATTAACACACATACAAAGAAACTTGAGAGACAACTATTTTATGAAAATGTGCACCTTGCAAAATTCTAGCTTTGATTTTTCTTGTTTGAAATTGATATTTATGTCTTAATTTGATGTTATATACCTGATTTTCCACATGTTGGTGATGATGTATATCAATCCATCTATTAAATACATTGGCTCTTTTATCAACATGTCTTTGTGGCTTATGGGGCAATTGCTAGTATTTGATCCAGATTAATAAAATATTTCATAGTCATATAATGTTAGCAATCACAACAAGAAGTCATACAAAAAACTTTATTTTATATACTACGAATGAAAAATAGACCACTTAAAACTCCACACAGTTGAATTGCAAGAAGAAAGTTGTGGAAAACAAATAAACATATAAAATAGAAGAGGATATATTTTGCAAATGGAGTAGTGAATTATCCAAGTAGGCTCCTTGGCCTTTAGAAAATAAAATGGCCCATTATGCTCTTGGGAAACCCCAACCTTCAATTTCAAAATTACCAAACCCATGCAAAGTACCCAATACTACACGTTTATGGTTACTAAGATGTTGAATTTATACCTTCTTTTGTGCAAAAAAAATCCAAAAATAGAAGCAGAAGTTGTTCCATCATGTATTTATGGCCTCAAATCTATCATTAACATCTTCTTCAAAGGGAGAACTCTTCAATTTGTTTAACCTTTGAAAATTGAATCTAGAATGCATGGCCCAACATGGAAAATCCCAATGAGGTGCTGAAAAGGAACATTGAGCACATGTTTTCATGGATGGGGCTCCCTTTCTTAGTCTATTGTCTTTGTGAGTTCAAATGTGCAAGGTTACTAGACTCGAAATCTTAGCCATCTACGAAGGGATTTGCATCTTATTTCATCTGGAGCTTCATGCATGCATGCAGAGAGAGAGAGAGAGAGGGAGCTTGGTTTCTTTGACCTTTCCACTACATTGTCTTAGGATCCATTCAATGAGGACATTAGTTAGTATCTCCCTCCAAATTAGTGTATGGTCATTACTCCCTCCAACTCTGACTAATTCCCCAAAACCATGTTCAATGACCACAATTAAAACATCATGGATGGATGGGATCAATCTAGAGATGTTTGGTTCTCTCTATAAAGCTAAATTCAAGTGCCAAGTCTAATATTCTACTACCTCATTAGGGGCGGCAGGTACGGGGGGCATTTTCTTTGACTCTGAAGGAAATAAGGTTCTGGATTTTGCATGGGGATTAGGGAAAGCCACTAATAATCATGTTGAGATCCTTGCAGTATTCACGGGACTTCGCCTTACTCCTGCTAATAGATCTTCAAGGCTTATGGTTATTGGAGACTCTAATTTGACCACAAGGGGTCTCCGTCAAAATCTGAAGACTACTCATCCCAATATTTCTAAAACTCTTCTTCAAATTAGAGACATGGAAAATAAATTCGATGAAGTTAGCTACTACCATATGTATAGATCCCAAAATGATATAGATGATTCTCTCACTAAAGAATCAAAGCATTTTTCTATAGGGAAACTTAAGAAAGGAAATGCAATTCATTATGAACCTATTTCGTAAGTATTCTCTACATTATATGTATCTTCTCTTGGATAACCCTTCACATCTCACCTTTGGACATACACTTTTCCTCGCTATCACCATGTGCCTTAGACATCACAGATGTTGCTTGGATTCAGGACTGGACCCCTTCCTCAAATTCACTTCCCCTTAGACTACAATTTTCCATTTTTGTCATGCCTCTGCCCTTGCACTGATGTGGGAACTGGTACTCTCGTCAATTTTAGGATCAGGAGCAACGCCACAATGAGGAATTGGCCCTATTTATGCATGCTGTCAATATGAATTCAACTATGATATGCTCCATTCATCGGTCTCGACATCAACGAGGTGCCCAATATCACAATCATCCAGCCGCATCCACTAAATCAAGGGACTAAAATGAAGCACCCCACCCACAAATGCATTTGATTTCCCCTATGTTTTGTTGTTATTTGCTACCTCACAGGGAGGATATCATTCCCAATGGAGACAAATGTTATCATATTTATTTTTGAGTAAAGTTAGTAGTATTTTCAGAGTTTGTAAAGTCATACCTTGGTCATGGGAACACCAAGGAATTCCTAATTGAGTCTCGGTGTGTGGATGTGTGTGTGTTATGTTTCATGGGGTGATTCAAAGGCCTTAATTCATTGATCAAATGAAGGATAAGATGCATGTCAAAAGAGATTCAATTTATAGGTCTGAGTCAAAGGGTTTTGTGTCTATTTCATAATACATCATTACACGTCATGAAAGAAAAGAAATTATTAAATGGGTATACGAGTCTATCATATCAAAGGATTTGTAAAGGTCCTTGTTTTTCTAGTTTCAAATAATGTCACAAAGTGGGAAATGGTATGTCAAAGTCAATTCATAAGTCTAGGAAGGAAAGTCATGTCAAAGGAATCATTGATCATCATCACATCTGATGAGATCAGAAAAAGGGTAATGATCACATCGCATGTCATTTGTACCTTGTAAATTGAAAACATGTGTGCATTGTGAAAATATGTTGCACAAGTAACTTGAAATAGATTGGGAAGTCTCATCACCTAAAATAGGTACTTTCCCTTTCAAAATATCTCCCTACCAACTCATGCATGCATATTTTCCACATTTTATCCATTTGCATGCATCCTCGACCCGTGATAAACAATTTTCCTCTCAAATCAATCTTAAAAGAACCCTCTGCTATGAAAACATAGTGCAAGCTCTCTCGCTACGCAAACTCTGTTGCAAGTGTTTTCACTACGCATTCATTGTTCACTTGTTTTTGCTGTGTAAAACCAGTAAGGCTTGCTTTTTCCATGCTAGCATACCTTCTCAAAAATCCTGCCTCTCATTTAGTGAAAACCCTTAATGATAAACAAAGGAAAACCTAACCCCCTTGTTTTGTTGTGTAAATTGTTCGCCTGAGTTTTTGGTACAGAATCTAAAAAGGAAAAATTTGTCACTGATAAAGATAAATATGTCCTTGAGGTTACAAATGAAAATTGATGAAGAAGGAAAAGATAAATTGAACCTTCTTGCTGAAATGGAAGAGATATGAGTGAGGAAGCCTTACAGTTTTGTATTTTTGGATATGAGGTCATCCCAAGTTTTTGTTTATGTCACAAAAGTTGTGGGAAGCATGCAATTAATGTTGGAGAAAGGTTTTCACAAGGGTGCCAGCATAAAACATTTCCTGGGCATAGTTGTTGTTTTGACTAGTAAATTGTCATACACAACATTTGCGTAGCGATTTCTTGCTACCCAAATGTTGTAGACTCATATGATTAAAAAAACATCATGAGGTGAAAGGCATATGACTTTTGAGGTAAATACAAGTTCCTAGTCATTTGTGTCCACCTGGATCTGCATGAGTTACAACAAAATGGATTTTTCTACACAAATGTTGTAGGTAGCACTTGCGCAGCAATAACCCAAATTTGTTACGCAAGGGTGGAAGAGTTGTCCAATGATGCATAGGTTGTCTTGAAATACTTTCCAGATGTACTTGGTGATTCATCACAACAACATGGTCGAATTTTTCCCAAGATACATGATTGTAAAAGATATTTTTTGTGACATTAATATGGTCAAAATCAAATCTTCTATTTTTAGCAAATCACGTAGGAGTTGTTCTCTTTGAAGGAAACCAGATCCATAATTCTAGGAAGAAGTAGTCCAAATCCTAGTGGCCTAGTGTGGAAATAGGCTCTTCTATATTTTGATCATTTTCATGTGAAGGGGGCAAGTTGGTATAAAGTATAGTCATTTTGATCCTTATTGTTATATTCTATGATTTTGAACAATATAGAAATGCAGATGTCCTGAATTTTTTATGAAAAAGATTCTAATGTTGGTGGTCTGAACTCTGTACTCTTATTTTGGTATGTACATCTTGTGTCCTTAATTTCATCTTTATTTTATTCGGTTTAAACTGGATCATTTTTGGGTCTAGAATTCATCTAATGGTGCTTTAGACTCAAGTGATTTAAACTATGTTTCTCTTCTTAACTAGGTTAGAATTCATCTTTCATGGTGCTCTAATTATGTTATATGTTTATTTTCCTCTTCCATCCTACACAACCAAACTCAGAACTAAAAGTTCATCACCTAATATAGCCTTTGCTTGTTTGGAAATTTCTACCTACCAGTCATTGTTTTCATTCGTTTTTAGTTGTTGACTCCATAGCCCAATGGTCCTCTTCCTCTTTCCTAACCAAACCCCATTTTCAACTCTATCCTCATCAATGATATAGCCATTTTATTGATTAGATATCCTGTCATTCTTGACTGAGCTATAGAGAGAGATCCCTCTCTAGGTTGGAAGGCCTAGCCTCCAACATGTAAGTTGGTTTGTGGTTACCTCTGTCACTTTCCTTGAGTGGTAGGGAAATTTACAGAGTGATAACATGACAAAGGGGGTCAAATCTCAAAGCCCCTATGTTAGGAAATTGTGGGCACCATGTTCGTTTGGTCGTTGGTCATACATACCTTTCAGAGCTTACGAAACTCAGTTATGTCACCCGGTTGTGATTTTGTGCCCCGGGACCAAATTTTTATTGTGTTCTTGAATGGCTTCAAGAAGTGAATTGCAACTTGCCATAGCACCCAAACTTTGCCTCGGATCGATGAAACATCGGTTCTGTTGGAATTATAGCATTATATTCCATCTAGGGGAACCCCTCTCTTGTGATTTCATCATTGAGAAAAGTGTTTGTTAGAGGACCTTTGCAACTAGGGTTTAGCTCAATGAGGCACAATGAAAATCTGGCACAGAGGGTCAACTGTAAAATCCCCTATGTCACGATATTGTGGGAACCATTTTCATGTGGGTGTTAGTCATACACAGCTTCTAGAGCTTACAAAATTCAATTACGTCGCTCGGTTGTGATTTTGTGCCCCAAGACCAAATTGTCATTGTGTCCCTGAATGGCTTCAGGAGGCGAGTTCCAACACGCCATAGCACCTAAACCTTGACTCAGATCGATGAAAAGTTAGTTCTGTTGGACTCCTAGCACTGGATTCCATCTCGGGGGACTCCTCTCATGTGATTTTTTTGCCTAGAAGAGTGATTGTTAGAGGATCTCTGCAACTAGGGTTTAGATTAGTGAGGTACAATGCAAATCCAGCACAGGGGGTCAACTTTCAAATCCCTTGTGCCAGGAGATTGAGGGAACCATGGTCATGTGGGAGTTGGTCATACACATTTTTCGAGGCTTACAAAACTCAGTTACATTGCTCGGTTGTGATTTTGGGCCCCCAGACCAAATTGTCATTGTGTCCCTGAATGGCTTCAAGAGGCGAGTTGCAACTCTCCATAGCACCCAAATTGTGCCTCGGATCAATGAAACACCAGTTCTATTGGAATCCTAGCATCATATTCCAGCTAGGGGGACACCTCTCCTGCGATTCCATCGTCCGGAAAAGTGTTTGTTAGAGGATCTCAAGAAATAGGTTTTAGCTCAGTGATGCACAATGGAAATCTGACATAGGGGGTCAATTTTCAAAACCCCTTGTGTCAGGAAATTGTGGGCATGATGGTCATGTGGGCGTTGGTCATACACAACTTCTGGAGCTTACAGAACTCAGTTATATCACCCAGTTGTGATTTTGTGCCCCCGTACCAAATTGTCATTATGTCCGTGAATAGCTTAAGGAGGGGAGTTGCAACTCACCATAACACCCAAACCATGGCTCAGATCAATGAAACACTAGTTCTGTTAGACTTCTGGCACCGAATTCCAGCTAGGGGGACCCCTCTCCTGTGATTTCATTGCATAGAAAAGTGTTTTTTAGAGGATCTCCACAACTAGGGTTTAGCTTAGTGAGGTACAATACAAATTTAGCACAGTGGATCAACTTTAAAAGAACTTGTGTCAGGAGATTATGGGCACTGTGGGTGTCTAGGTGTTGGTCATACACACCTTCTGGAGGTTACATAACTTAGTTACATCACTCGGTTGTGATTTTATTCCCACATACCAAATTGTCATTATGTCCCTAAATGGCTTGAGGAGGCGAGATGCAATTTTCAATACCACCGAAATCCTACCTCGGATCGAAGAAACGTCAATTATATTGGAATCCTATCACCATATTCCATCTAGGGGGACCACTCTCCTGTGATTTTGTCACCCAGAAAAGTGTTTTTTAGAGGATCCCCAGAGCTGGGGTTTAGCTTAGTGAGGTAGAATGCAAATTCGACACAGGGGGTCAACTTTCAAAGCCCCTATGTTGGTATATTTTGGGCACCATGGTCATGTGGGAATTGGTCATACAAGCCTTCCAGATCTTACAAAACTCTATTATGTCTCATGGTTGTGCTTGTGTGCCCCATACCAAATTGTCATTGTGTCCCTAAATGGTTTCAGGAGGTGAGTTGCAACTCATCATAGCACCCAAATCGTGCCTCAAATCAAAAAAACATTAGTTATGTTGGATTCATGGCACTGGATTCTAGCTAGGTGGACCCCTCTCCTATGATTTTGTCGCCTAGAAAAAGTGTTTGTTAGAGGATCTCCGGAACTAGGGTTTAGCTCAATGAGGCACAATACAATTTTGTAATAGGGGGTCAACTTTCAAGGCCCCTATGTCGGGCCATTGTGGGCATTGTGGTCATGTGGGCGTTGTTCATACACACTATTGGATGGTTATCTATTCTTCTTCCTTGACCCTCTGAGGTATTGACCTAGGGTTCATGTCTTTCGGGTTTCCAACAAGCCTCTAAAACTATCGGCCCTCCTGGTAAACCAGAAGGAAACACAACACACAGAATGCGTTGTGCAGTCTCACCCAAGATAGATTTAAATGGGTGGTTGTAAGACTCAGGTGTTTACAGCCTAGGATTGAGTAGGATATAGGGGGTTGTTGTCCAAAGACATCGACTACAAATTGTGATTGAATCTACTATTATTCACGGTATGCAGTTATCTTCCACAGGTTATTTCCTTGACAACATAATCATGATTCACAACAATATATTAACTTATTCATTAAGTAGAATAATTAACTACTAAAAATAGACAAATATATGCATACATTCATCTCATTACATTGGTATTACCGTGGTTCACCCCTCCTGGGATACGTCCATAAATATTTGGCTCTTGGCTCTCTTATTATGATAGCTCTGCATCTTTGGCGCCACGCACTTATAGTTCTCCTTAGATGGGTAAGATCTACATGAGGCGAACTAGATTTCACCAGGCTCCATAGCCTGCGATCTAATCCTCAGATATTCATTTTCTCCTCTATTCTAGCTCAACGACTTAAAAATACTTAATAACAATATTACATAATGCATCAACTCGTGCATATATGCAATGGAACAATACAAAAACTAGCAACCCTATATGATACTTATGTATCTATATTTATATCTATAGGGCTCTTCAGCCATTTACAATGTATTACCAAAACCTTAACCCTACCTACGTTAGGTCTTCCTCTCATTCAAGCGTGCTTCTCTTCCTCTAGCTATCGCTTTTCTTGTGCATGCTTTCTTACATGCGTGTGTGTTGTTCTTCCTCCAGTTATTGCTTCATTTTTTTCATGCTTTCTTTCCTCACGATCATCCTTCTTTCCTCTTCATCCTTGCTTCTTTCCACTTTAGCCTCATGCCAACAGGCCCCTAACACTGACATGTGACTTGTCCTTAGTTACCTAATCCTTCTAAGCTTCCTCGATCTCTTTGGTGATCATATGGAACTTTTCCTTGAGTTCTACTGCTATAGTGAGTTCCTGCGTGGTCTTCTCCTTAATGGTGTCCACTACCTGGACTGCCACTTCATTGCTCATCAATCCTGCACATTCTGACTAGGTCCGTGCTATCTATTTTTTTAGCTCCCTCTACCCGTGCGAGTATATCTTCTACCCATTCCTACAGTGGTTCTATTTGAGCCCGATGCTCTTGTTTCTACGTTTGCACGGTGATAAGTTCTACCTGCATATTCTTCATCTCTTGCGTACCTTTGACTCGTTCTAGAATTGGTATGGTCTTATGCCTCTTCTTGAGCTCTTGGATCGCTGCATTGATCCTTTCTTCTTCCTTGTCCCAGTGCTGGACCTGTGGATCCTCCTCCAACCTTGTCCAGAGTTGCATTTATTTATCGAACAATTTAGTTGTTGTGCTAACCTTTTGTTCTATCTCCTGCAGCTACGATGTTTCTTCCTGCTTCCTTTGCTCCCTCACTACTGGTTGAGTGGTGGGTATGAGTTGCTCTCGGAGACCCTCGATCTCCTTATGATATTGCTTAATGGTCTGTGCAATATGATCGATATTTTCTGCTCTGGGGAGTTCATTTCCTTGTATGGTGTTTTGGATCTTCTCAAAAATTCTGCCCACTCTTCATTCTAGTTCATTCCTGCGTTCTTTTTCCTCCTGAGTTTCGAGCTTGGCCTGCTCACAAAATTTTTCCAGTGCCTCTCGATTCTTTGTTCTTTGTTGTAGCTTGACTAATTTTCTGTGTGCCCGAGACTATACTTCATGGTCGACGCTAACCTGCAACTTGTGTAGTTCCCTTGATGGCATTTGCATCAAGACCAGTTGGATGTGGTTTAAATCCTTCAAGGGTTTCTTCCCCACGATTTCATCTATGCGCATCATGCTAGGTGTGATGTATACCATAGCATTTACATGTGGCACTGTGTGGACTGGGTCTCATTCTTATACCTCCACTCTTTCATTGGTCTATGATGTTGATGGATCTATACCTATGTTGCTTCTTGCTATCTATGCTTCCCTGAATTTCTTGAGGAACTCCCCCACTTCTGTCGACTCTTTTTACAGTTTATCCTTATGATGTGATGCATGATCAAAGTCTTCTACTAGGTAATCTTGACCATTCTGGTGATCATTTCCCCATCATCCTCTATGATTGTATAGTCTGGCGATGCCCATTGTGCCTTTGATTTCTTGCACGTATCTTCTGCCTACGCGACTGGTCTCTTATTTCCCCCTGGTTCCTATGTGTTGGGATTTTTGGTAGTCTCCTGTACTACCTCATCATGTTTCTGTTGTCCATTGGTCGGCTATGTAGTCACATTCTTTCCCTTGTTTTTTCCTGTCTTCTTTAATTCTTCATCTACCTGAGTCGGCTTGCCTTGGCCCATCATTGGTTTCTTGGGTACTGAGATTTCCAAAGACTATGGGTCTCCCTGCTCTGCCTCTTTCTCTGTTGTTCTTTCTGGTACTTCCCAGGTAATGGCTGGAATCTTCCATTCATCGAGCCATTCGCTGATGACCATGTCGATGTCACCCTTTGTGATGCAGTAGCATATCTGTATCCACTATTTATCTGGATCTTGCCTTGGATGTATCCACATTGTTTGTCGTGTGGCCCAGAAATTGGCGATGTCTGCATATCGTGCGTCAGCCTATGGTGTTATTCTCCATGATCAACTAATGGCTTCCTATATGTCCCATAGGTATGCTTCAAATATGATTCCATTCTTCCTCTTATGCCTAGCATACAGCCCGACTTTCAGCAATATGTATCTCACTCTTGCTGGCTGTGGTCTGGTACCAAAAACTACATACCCTGGTTCTCGCCATCCCATGAAGGCTATTAGGGTAATCATCCATGAGTAATGGAACTTTGTTCCTAGGTCTTGCGCATCTTTGCAGTCCTCCTGGAATAATTTTAGTAGATATGGCACCCAACTCATTGAGGTTCCTTCTACGCACTGGGCTACAACTGCAATGACTACCACTGGTACTTCTTCTTTGTGACATTTCCTTAGCAATTTGCAGGCTAAGATTTTTGTGCCCAATTGTGTAGTTGCATTGTTGATTCGTTTGATCATGATGTCTCTTATTCCCCTAACGGTGCCATATTTCTTCTTCATTTCTTCTGGCAACACTTTCTCCTTGGATTTGTTGTCCAAAATCAACCCGGGATCCATACCCAGACTTGGTAACCCTATTATTTGTGCAATAAGCTCAATAGTTATGGGGATGGGTTTGTCTAGCCATATGTACCCTCCATGTGTGACTACTAACAGTTGCTTGACCCATGATGTCACGTACTGGCCTTTGCCAAAATGTGGTAGGTTCAATAGACATAAGATTCTTGTTTTCTTCAGCCTAGCTGCCCATTGGTGTGACGGGTTGATCAGTTCTCCAACCTGGTTTGTTCCTATGGTCTGCATAAAAACCCTCTGCACAAGTTCCAAGAACTTGGTTTCATCTGCTACATCATGGTATGAGTATTTGAGCTTCCCAACCTGGCCCAGTAGGTCTAGTCCTTCCTACACTCCAACTGGTATGCATGGTAGAACAATTTCTGCTGCATGTATCTTGCATGGTGAGCTCGGTATATTCACTTTGTCTTTCTGCTAAGGTGGATGGCTCAAATTTCCAGTAGATTATGGTTGTTCCTATGTAAGACATTTTGGCCAAGCCGAGGTATTTTCAATGGTCTCCTCTACTGGTTGACCTGAGATGGTCATTTGAGACTCGTCTGGTTCCACTGTTGCTTCTAGATTATGTGTTGTTCCATTAACTTCCATGGTTTCTTCGATGTTCTTTGTTTGTACTTCCTTTTGGGTTTCCGCTTGCTGCTTCTCAGGATCCTGCGCCGCTGTTGGCGTATCCCCTTTCATGGCCTCTTCTTTTAGTTGTTAAATCTCTTGCATTATTAGAGTAGGGTTCACTGGTATCGTCTCTGGTGATGTAATCTTGTCGATATCGACGATCTTAGGCTATTGTTGTTCATTCTCTTCCAATGGTCCTCGTGACCTAGTTTGAACCCTAGTGAATCTGGTGCTCTGGCTTGCTTCTATTGGCTTCAATGGCACCATAGTGGTGATTGTTGAACGTTTTTTGGGTTCAAATACCTTATGTGATCTCTGTAGTCTTTCTCTGTGCATTATTGTTGCTCTTACCCTCTCTTTGTTCTCCTTTCGTGAATAGACTAGTTTCTTCCGCGCTCTCGTGTTGTATGGGCTTTCCATGAATCTTGTCTAGTTTCATACTTGTCATTACGCTTTCTTTGTCGTTTGGAGTTGGTGTGATTAATTTGAGGTCCCATCAGTCCTTTCCATTCTTTAATTCCGCTTAGTGCTGTCCTATCAGCCTACCTTCGTCGACTTTCCTTTTCCTGCTTGTTTCCCTTTGTATGTAACCGTTGTCCTTTCCTTTGTCGAAGTTGTGTTGCTATCTTCATGTGGCCTTTCTCTTTTTGGTGTACTGCATCCTCTTTAGTTTTGTTTCCCTTTTTTGTTCTCTTTTTCTTTTGCTATCTTCATGTGGCCTTCAGAAAATAAAATGGCCCATTAGGCTCTTGGGAAACCCCAACCTTCAATTGCAAAATTACCAAACCCTTGCAAAGTACCCAATACTACACTTTTATGGTTACTAAGATGTTGAATTTATGCCTTCTTTTGTGCAACAAAAATCCAAAAATAGAAGTATAAGTTGTTCCATCAGGTATTGATGGCCTCAAAGTTGTCATTAACATCTTCCTCGAAGGGAGAACTCTTCAATTTGTTTACCTTTTCAAAATTGGATCTAGAATGCATGGCCCAACATGCAAAAACCCTAGGAGGTGTTGAAAAGGAACATTGAGCACATGTTTTCGTAGATGGGGCTCCCTTTCTCACTTAATTGTCTTTGTCAATTCAAATGTGCAAGGTCGCTAGACTAGAAATCTTAGCCATCTATGAAGGGAGTTTCATATTATTTCATCTGGAGCTTCATGCTTGCATGCACAGAGAGAGAGAGAGAGAGAGAGAGAGAGAGAGAGAGAGAGATTGGTTTCTTTGACCTTTCCACTACATTGTCTTAGGATCCATTCAATGAGGAAATTATTTAATATCTCCCTCCATCTAAAAACTTGGAAGATAAAATAGATTAGTTATGTCGAGGGTCTTAGGTGCCTAGATAGAATATTAAAAATACACTATGTTTTGGGGCTTCTTTTTTATAAAATCTTTCAATAGTCAACATTAAGTTGTATATGGCTAAGAATTCACAAATAAAATGTTTCTTGGGTCATTCATTTCTTCACTCTTGCGGAAATTAGTATTTCTTATGTGGCAATATATGATGTTCTTAATAGGAAATAGTCAAAATACATTAATAAAATAGAACAATTAATAATCATCTAAAATCTTTCAAATTTTTCTTTTTTTAATCTTTGAATACTTGTTGCAACTAA
>SNQJ01S0137735.1:0-11603 GCA_010110895.2 Picea sitchensis | reverse complement strand
TTATTAATTTAATATAACAACCACATAAATTCGAAATATATCATTATCACTTACCAGATATAATTAAAATAATGATATATAGATTTTATATATCATCATCATCTTGCTGAAAGATTATAGTGAAATTGATTCCACTGAAAATGATGGTGTGCTCAATACAGTTACAATGCGATCCCTTAGTTGCAAAGCCACAGTATAGCAAAATGTTGTATGGAAGCATAAAAAAATTTAATATTAAAATTTAATTAAAAATTTATAAGATTAAAGAGAAAAAAAATCAAATTAAATAAATAAATTTTTGAAATTATAATTCATAAAAAATATTGTAAAAAATTTCTGGATAAGAATTGTGTGGAGTTTTTGATACGTCCAAAGTTTCCAATGGGCATTCTATTCATATCACTGAAAGTTTTTGATGATGAGTGAAGTGACCACTAGAAACTTTGAAATTTTTGATATTATAATTCATAAAAAATATTGTAAATTTTTTTTGGATAAGAATT
This sequence comes from Picea sitchensis, assembly GCA_010110895.2. Classification (NCBI taxonomy): domain Eukaryota; kingdom Viridiplantae; phylum Streptophyta; class Pinopsida; order Pinales; family Pinaceae; genus Picea; species Picea sitchensis. The sequence goes on along the minus strand of SNQJ01S0137735.1, from coordinate 11,100 downwards.
GTGTGAAGTTTTTGATACGTCCAAAATTTCCAGTGGGCATTCTATCCATCATCACTGAAAGTTCTTGATATGAGTGGAGTGACCACGAAAAACTTTGAAAGTTTCAAAAATTACACACAATCCTAATTCAAAAGTTCTTTTATAGCATTATGATTAACTATGAAAAACTACATTCTTAAAAAATATATATTCAAAATAAACTACAAAATATTTATATATAAAACAGATCTTATCTGTGCTTTGTTTGGCTTATATCCCTTTTTCAGGGTTTCCCTGTTATCCCTGGTTTTGTTAGGGTGCTTGGTCTGGTCTATCTTTTTCCTTAATAGATTAAGGAAAAAGACCTCAGGGTGTCCATTTTTCTCGCTATGTTAAGGAGAAAAATCTCCTGGCTTTCATCTTTCTCCCTAAGAAAAAAAACCTCCCTCCGGGCCAAGCTAGGTTAAGGTAAGATTTCCCTTACTGCCTGTGTGAGATCCGGGCTTCAGAGCCAGGATCTCAAGGATAAATACAAACTTCTTTTAGTAAACCAAATTCCAAGGTTACGAAATCCATACCGGAAAGTCATCTCCAAGCAACCTTCAGAGCGTCCGATCATGTGTTTGCAGTGGACAAACCTTCAGAGCGTCCGAGAAATCCATATCTTTTAGTGGACAACGCTTCCACTTCATGTTCTCTGCAAGCAAATGTATACTCCTGACATGACATGCCCATGTGCCAAGGAACTCGACACTCAATAGGCATTCTGTTCTCGCTTCTGGACATTGATCTCGACGCATCAGAGCCGAGCAGGTAGAATAGGGGCAGTATAAAAATCTCAAGTCATTTGGACGACAAGAATTTCTCACATTCAGCTTCGGTGAGTTCGGAATTAAACAATGCACTATACAGTTTAAAACCACCCTGCATTAAACAATCCATTATAAATTATGAAATAAATCATAGAATATTCTTTAACTAAGAGATCACTCATCACTCCTACTGAACAACATTTGGCATATAAATTGCCTTCCATATTTCAATGGTTGACTTGGCAAAACAAAGATCTAACAAATATTTCAATGGTTGACTTGTCAAAATAGATATTGGATATTGAACAAGTCCTCCTATGATCAAATGCACAATTATTATTTTTTTAGTTTAAATGAGAACATCATAAACAAAATATTTGTCTTTGAAAACCTAATAAGAATAGAAGGACTGTGGCATTCCTCTTAATCAAATGAGGGTACATTTTCTCCTCTCCTCTAATATATAGCTAGTTCATTTGGTGGTTCCTTTGTTATTGTAGAAAAAATCGCTACATTAGGAGTTGAATCAGGGTTTTTAAACATTTTGTTATCCTTTATGTTTAAGCATATTTATTCTCTTGTTTTTCTAGAAGTCTCTACTAGATTCCCACACACTATTATATGGGTGAGTCATGGCAATTTGATATGGGTGCCATTTGGACCTACGGGAATGATTGGATCATTACCTCATCAAGAGACTAACTTTCATATATAGACATTGTACTTGGATAACCATCTTTGAAAATATATTCCCGTGTGGAATGCAATGAATAATCCATGACAATTGTCTTTAACATCAAAAACTCCAAAATTCCACTTTTTTCATGAAATATATTTTCTTGATGGATGCATAAGACATAGACAAAACAAAAATGGCTTTGCATTTTTAGAGAAAGCCATGGAACTAATCATATTCCACACAACTTAATAATAAAAATCCCATTACATTAGAGAAATAAGAGATAGAATTGTACAGTGAAAATAAATTTTTTGAAAGTACTAGAAAACCCGACATTAAAAGTAAATGGCCCTAGGGGGAACTAGCATCACCCTTTACCAATTATGAATATGTGTCTTTTACAATTTTATATAAAATCCAATGTGCACGTAAGGAGGAGAGATGTAATTATAGACAAATAAATACAAGATAAAATGAGAACATTGGTCATGCAAAAGGATAGTGAATCATATAAGAAATTTCCTCAATTCTTGGATCCTTATTCACACTTGTATATAATTTATAATTTTGAATGGAAGCCCTTCTTTTTGAATGGAAGCATTGAGAAAATAGATTTTTTTTTTCTTATTAACCAATAATCTATTAGAATTGATAGCATGCATCATTTCATTATTACAATCCACTGTGGAGGTTGATTTGGAACTTACCATCATTATTACAATCTAATGGTGGAGGTTGATTTGGAACTTACCATTGATATCAATGTGGACTTGTTTGGGGAACTTTTCCAACCTTCCCCCAACTCGTGCAAATTTGGAACTGCACGAGTTACAACAAAATGGATTTTTCTACACAAATGTTGTATGTAGCACTTGCACAGTAGTTGCCCAAATTTGCTACGCAAAGGTGGCAGAGTTGTCAAACGATGCATATGTTGACTTGAAATACATTCCATATGTACTTTGTGATTCATCACAACAACATGGTTGAACTTTTCTCAAGATACATGATTGTAAAAGATATTTTTTGTTACATTAATATGGTCAAAATTAGATCTTCTATTTTTAGCAAATCACATAGGAGTTGTTCTCTTTGAAGGAAACCAGATCCATAATTCTAGGAAGCAACAGTCTGACTCCTAGTAACCTAGTGTGGCAATAGGCTCTTATATATTTTGATCATTTTCATGTGAAGGGGGTGAGTTGGCATAAAGTACAGTCATTTTGATCCTTATTGTAATATTCTATGATTCTGAACAAAATACAAATGCAGAAGAAATGAAATTTTTATTAAAAAGATTCTAATGGTGGTGCTCTAAACTCTGTACTCTTATTTTTGTATCTACATCTTGTGTGTTTAATTTCATCTTCATTTTCTTCAGTTTAAATTGGATAATTAAATGGTCTAGGGTCTAGAATTCATCTAATGGTGCTTTAGAATCAAGTGATTTAAACTATGTTTCTCTTCTTAACTAGGTCAGAATTCATCTTTCATGGTTCTCTCATTCTATTATATGTTTATTTTCCTCTTCCACCTACACGACCAAACTCAAAAATAAAATTTCATCACCTAATTTAGCCTTTGTTCCTTTGGAAATGTTTACCTACCAGTCATTGGTTTAATTCCTTTTGAGGGGTTGACTCCATAGCCCAATGGTCATTTTCCTCTTAGCTAACCAAACCCCATTTTTTACTCTATCCAAATCAATGATATAGACATTCTATTGATTGGAACGTCTAGCTTCCAACTTGTAAGTTGGTTTGTGGTTACCTCTGTCACTTGCCTCCACTTGCAGGGAAATTTACAGAGTGATAACACGACAAAGGGGGTCAAATTTCAAAGCCCCTATGTCAGGCGATTGTGGGCACTATGGTCATCTCTTCATTGGTCATACACACCTTTCAGAGCTTACGAAACTCAGTTACGTTGCCCGGTTGTGATTTTGTGCCCCCGAACCAAATTGTTATTGTGTCCCTGAACGGATTCAAGAAGCGAGTTGAAACTTGCCATAGCACCCAAACCTTGTCTTGTATCAACGAAATGCCAGTTTGGTTGGAATTATAGCATCAAATTCCATCTAGGGGGACCCCTCTCCTATGATTTCATCACCCAGAAAAGTGTTTGTTAGAGGAACTCCACAACTAGGGTTTAGCTCAATGAGGCACACTGCAAATCTGACACAGAGGGTTAACTTTCAAAGACCCCATGTCAGGATATTGTGGGCACCATGTTCATGTGGGTGTTGGTCATACACACCTTCTAGAGCTTACAGAACTAAATTATGTTGCTCGTTTGTGATTTTGTGCGCCAAGAACAAATTGCCATTGTGTCCTTGAATGGCTTCAGGAGGCGAGTTTTGTCTCGCCATAGTACCCAAAACTTGCCTCGGATCGATGAAACATTACTTATGTTGGACTCCTAACACTGGATTCCATCTTAGGGGACTCCTCTCTTGTAATTTTGTTTCCCAGAAGAGTGCTTGTTAGAGGATCTCTTCAACTAGGGTTTAGATCAGTGAGGCACAATGCAAATCCAACACAAGGCGTCAAATTTCAAATCCCTCATTCAAGGATATTGACAACACCATGGTCCTGTGGGAATTGGTCCTACACACCTTTCGGAGCTTACAAAATTCTTTTATGTCGCTCGGTTGTGATTTTGGGCCCCCAGACCAAATTGTCATTGTGTCCCTGAATGGCTACAAGAGGCAAGTTGCAACTCTCCATAGCACCCAAATGATGACTCGGATCTATGAAACACCATTTCTGTTGGAATCTTGACATTATATTCCAGCTATGGGGACCCCTCTCCTATGATTCCATCGCCCAGAAAAGTGTTTGGTAGAGGATCTCCAGAACTAAGTTTTATCTCAGTGATGCACAATGGAAATCCGACATAGTGGGTCAATTTTCAAAGCCCCATGTGTTAGGAAATTGTGGGCATCATGTTCATGTGGGCGTTGGTCATACACACCTTCTTGAGATTACAGAACTCAGTTACGTTGCCCGGTTGTGATTTTGTGCCCCCGAACCAAATTATCATTGTGTCTGTGAATGGCTTATGGAGGTGAGTTGAAACTCGCCATAGCACCCAAACCGTGGCTCGAATCGATGAAACACCAGTTTTGTTAGACTTCTGGCACCATATTCTAGCTAGGGAGACCCCTCTCCTGTGATTTCATCGCATAGAAAAGTGTTTTTTAGAGGATCTTTGCAACTGGGGTTTAGCTCAGTGAGGCACAATACAAATCCAACATAGGGGGTCAACTTTCAAAGCACCTGTGTCGAGAGATTGTGGGAACTGTGGGTGTGTTGGTGTTGGTCATACACACCTTCTAGAGGTTACAAAAATCAGTTACATCTCCTGGTTGTGATTCTATGCCCACATACCAAATTGTCATTGTGTCCCTGAATGGCTTCAGGAGGCAATATGCAACTCACCATAGCACCCAAATCGTGGCTCAGATCGAAGAAATGTCAGTTCTACTGGACTTCTAGCACCAAATTCCAGCTAGGGGGACCCCTCTCCTATGATTTTGTCACCCAAAAAAAGTATTTTTTAGAGGATCCCCAGAACTAGGGTTTAGCTCAGTGAGGCAGAATGAAAATTCGACACAGGGGGTCAACTTTCAAAGCCCCTATGTTGGGATATTTTGGGCACCATGGTCATGTGGGAATTGGTCATATAGGCCTTCTAGAGGTTACAAAACTTTGTTACGTTTCCTTGTTGTGATTGTGTGCCCTAGACCAAATTGTCATTATGCCCCTGAATGGTTTCAGGAGGTGAGTTGCAACTCGTCATAGCACCCAAATCGTGCCTCAGATCGACAAAATGTTAGTTATGTTGGATTCTTGGCACCGTATTCCAGCTAGGTGGGCCCCTCTCCTGTGATTTTGTCACTCATAAAAATTTTCGTTAGAGGATATCCGAAACTAGGGTTTAGCTCAATGAGGCACAATGCAATTCTAGAATAGGGGTTCAAAGCCCCTGTTTCGGGAAAGTTTGGGCACCGTGGTCATGTGGACGTTGGTCATACACACCTTTTCGATCTTAGGGAACTTAGTTACATCACTCGGTTGTGATTATGTTCCCCTGGACCAAATTTTCATTGTGTCCCTCAATGGCTTTAGGAGGCAAGTTGCAACTCGCCATAGCACCCAATCCATGCCTCGGTTATATGAAACACTAGTTTTGTTGGACTCCTGGCACCAGATTCCAAGTAGGGAGAACCCTCTCCTGTTATTTTGTCTTCCAAAAAAGTGTTTTTTAGAGGACCTCAGGAACTAGGGTTTAACTCAGTGATGTAGAATGCAAATTTGCAACATGGGGTCAAGTTAAAAACACTTTGTTTTGAGTGATTTTGGGCACCATGTTCATGTGGTTGTTGGTCATACATACCTTCTAGAGCTTGCAGAACTTTGTTATGTCGTCTGGTTGTGATTTTGTGCCCCAGACCAAATTGTCATTATGTCTCTGAATGGCTTTAGGAGGCGAGTTGAAACTCGCCATATCACCAAAATCATGCCTTAGATCGACAAAATGCTAGTTTTGTTGGACTCCTGGCACCAAATTGCAACTAGGAGGACCCCTCTCTTATGATTTCGTCACCCAGAAAAGTGTTTGTTAGAGAATATCCAGAACTAGAGTTTAGCTTAGTAAGGCACAATGAAAATTTGGCCTAGGGGGGCTACTTTCAAATCCCATGTGTCAGTCGATTGTGGGCATCGTGTTCATGTGGCCATTGGTCATACACACCTTTTGGAGCTTACGGAATTCATTTACGTCGCTCGGTTGTGATTATGTGCCCCCATACCAAATTGTCATTATGTCCCTGAATGACTTTATGAGGTGAGTTGCAACTCACCATAGCACCCAAATCGTGCATCGACTCAAGGAAATGCTACTTTGTTAGCTTCGTGGCACCAGATTTCAGCTAGGAGGACCCCTCTCATGTGATTTTTTTGCCCAAAATAGTGTTTGTTAGAGGATCTACAGAACTAGGGTTTAGTTCATGGGGCACAATGCAAATCTGACATAGGGGGAACCTTTCAAATCTCTTGTGTCGGGCGATTTTTGGCACCATGGTCGTGTGGCCATTACACACCATTCAGGGCTTATGAAAATCAGTTACGTCACCCGATTGTGATTTTGTGCCCCCGGACCAAATTGTCATTGTGTCCCTAAATAACTTCAGGAGGAGAGTTGCAACTCACCATAGTACCCAAAGGGCCAAACTGTGCCTCGAATGGATGAAATTCAAATTTTGTTGGGCTCCTCGCACCGAGTTACAGCTAGGGGGACCCCTGTCCTGTGATTTCGTCACCCAGAAAAGTGTTTGTTAGCGGATCTTCAGAACTAGGGTTTAGCTTAGTGAGGCACAATGCAAATCCGACACATGGGGTCAACTTTCAAATCCCCTGTGTTGGGATATTTTGGGCACCTTTATCATGTGGACGTTGGTCATAGACACCTACTGGAGCTTAAAGAATTCAATTGTGTCACCTGGTTGTCATTGTGTGCCCCCGAATCAAATTGTCATTGTGCCCCTGAATGGCTTCATGAGGTGAGTTGCAACTTGCCATAACACCCAAATCGTGCCTCATATCAACGAAAATTATAGTTATGTTGGACTCTTGGCACCCAATTCTAGCTAAGGGGATCCCTCTCCTATGATTTTGTCACCCAGAAAAGTGTTTTTTAGAGGATATTCGAAACTAGTGTTTAGCTTGGTGAGGCACAATGCAAATCTGACACAGGGGGTCAACATTCAAATCCCTTGTGTCGGGAGATTGTGAGCACTATGGTCATGTGAGAATTGGTCATACACACCTTATGAAGCTTACAGAATGCCCAATTGTGATTTTGTGCCCCCGGACAAAATTGTCATTGTGTCCCTGAATGGCTTTAGGAGATGATTTACAATTCGTCATAGCACCCAAACTGTGCCTTAGAGGATATTTGAAGGAGGATTTATAACATAGAGTTCATATTAAAGAGAAGGATCATTGTAATCATTTTGATGCTAGAATAAATAACTTGTTGTTGCACATCAAGAGTTATCTACTGTAGTCCTTCTTGGAATTATATTCCAAGAGAGGAAGGGTCCCTTCTATCTGGTATACGCTTCCCAAATAGCTTCATTTTTTTTGTGTGATGTTATTTCATTAGTTTTTCATTTAAGTTATTGTTCATTCCTTTATACTCTTTCATTTATGCAAGTGTGGTTTCCCTATAGAGTTAGGCATTTAAGGCTAAGTTTCTTTAGTGATCGCAAAACCAGTTGAGGCTCTTGCTTGTCAACCAAAGGAATGTGGTTAATATTTGAAATCTGAGTCCATTTACATCAATTGAATTCTCTAGCCTTTCATTTATGCAATTTTATTTCTACAAGTGTGATCGGTCAAGTGTGGTGTGAATCAAAGATTTTAATGTTGTTAACCTTGAGAATCCATAGGAATCCACCTACAACATAAGAAATTCCGATTTTTCCGGTTCTTGACATTTTTTTTTAGCTTTCTTAGATTAGAGTTTGTTCCCTACTCCTACATATATTTTTTTGGCATCTCACAAGCTTACGAGCTCTGTGGTTGATAATTTAAAGTAAAGCAATTTAAGCAATTGAATTTCCTAACAATCTCAACCTTATACATATTCAATACATGAAAATGATTTCATCTCATAACACAAAGTGGAAGTAAATATCAAGGACTAAAACACTATGCTCAAAACTCTTTAATCATACTAAGAAAAATGTAAAATGTTGCCTCCCAAAATACAGAGTAATTACACCAATAGGAATTTATATGGTGAAAATTTTCTCTAGATTCTTCTATAGGGTGAATTATAAACTCCCACCTTTATGTTAAATCATAGAACAACATGTACCATATGTCATTAATCCCAATCATTGAATTCTTTGTGTGGCTGGAGATGAGGCATGGGATAGAGTGAGGAAAGTTCCTAACCAAGCTGGTTGTAGTTCTTGTACTTTTGATAATGTTGGCTTCTCTGGATGTATTCATATGCACTTTGTTTATGGTTTCATTCATGCTATGTAAATAATTGTTTGCGATGTTTCTACTCATAATATTGCTACTTTTCTTCATGATATTTTCATTTGTGGTGACAAACAAAGGGGTGGGAAAATTGGCATCGGAGGACACGAGATATAGAGAGTACCATTTTGGGTTGCTTGATGGATTGTGCACGATGATTATATCTACATCAACACCCCTTCAATGTACTTATATTCTTTTGTTCTCCAATAAACAAAAATATGAAAAAGTGAATGTAAATGTACATACACAAAACATTTTGAAATTATTAGAAAATTGATGTACAATTGTCAATCTTTTCATTTACAAATTCTATGTTTATATATTATTTGTTTATTCTAATTATAATAAATATGCTAAAAAGGTCATAATTGCTAAAGAGGCATTGTTTTATTTGTGAGGTTTTAATGTGTGTGTATTAAGTTCAGTAACTATAACTATAAGATGTTGATATCTAATAATGATGTAGTTTTGTATTGTATTAGATTCATCAACTATAAAATGTAGATATTAATAATAAAATAGTTCAGTATCGTATTAATTTCATTCACTATAAAATATAAATATTTAATAATAATGTAATTATGCAATATGTTTTATAATCACTTATAGATATGTAGTAATAATTTAATTATGTCAATACATGGTTTCTAATCACTAATGTCAATTGGGTTTCCTTTAAAAAAAAAAGGGGGATAATACGGATAGTAATGAAAAAAAATTGAAATGAAATTGAAATGAAATAAGAATCATTATATTTTTCCCTCATACATATTATTCCTATGTAGATCACAATTTACATGGTAAATAATTTATCTTATCCGCATGACTTTACTTGATTTTAGATATTACTATATAAGTTGAGTGTGGATATCTAACTAATAGTGGAGTCATGTGCATCACAAAAAATCTACATGGTAGATCATTTATATTATCCACATTCTTTTACCTAACATATTAGTATATACATTGATTTTGGATATCTAAATAATGGACTCATGTGGATGTAAAACTATAAAATAAAAATAAAAACTTAATAATTGAGTTCAATATTTTTCCAATTCAAAATGTACATGCTTTTTATTTTATCAGGTAGTGGTTAATAGTGTGTTTGTTAATTGGTGGCATTTTTATATACAATTTATGATTGGAAGTGTATATAAATTTTGGCTGGTAGTGAACTAATTGCATTTGAGTATACGATCCCCTTTCAGGTTGTTTCTAGATGATGTTTTCTTAAGATCTCAGAAATGTGTTCTTTTGATTCATTTGTTTAAAATTATTAGATGAGATATACATTAATTTGAAATCCAAAGGATGTATATGAAATTACAACCTAGCAAGGATTGCCCAAAGGTGACTCCTTCTTTGGTTTTTTGTTTGTTCTTAGTAGATTGATTTTCGTACTTCAAGAAATCTATATGTGTGTTCACTTCAATTGCAAAAGACTTGCATTGCACTGAAATTATATTACATTATTCATCGTTCAATTAGAATTTTTTCTCAGATATATATTGTTTTATTATAATTCAAATTGGGGTTGTTGCAAGCTAGGGGATATACAAATTCGTTTAAGTGAATTTGAAAAGATTTGCTTCCTAGCATGCAATGAAATAGATTTATCTTTAAGCATATAGGAAGAGGCCTTACCATTGGTTGGATGTATCCTTCCAATTTGAACTTTGTGAGTGTGTTTTTATATGATTTACTAGAGTCTACAATGATTGATAATATTGAATATAAATAGATGGGTTTTTTTCCTATTAACACACATACAAAGAGAATTGAGAGACAACTATTTTATGCAAATGTGCACCTTACACAATTCTAGCTTTGATTTTTCTTGTTTGAAATTGATATTTGTGTCTTAATTTGATGTTCTATACCTGAGTTGTCACGTGTTGGTGATGATGTATATCAATCCATATATTAAATACATTTTTTTATTTTTCACTTTTATACATTCGCTCTTTTATCAACATGTCTTTGTTCCTTATTGGTTGGATTTATCCTTCCAATTTGAACTTTGTGAGTGTGTTTTTATATGATTTACTAGAGTCTGCAACGATTGATAATATTGAATATAAATAGATGGGGTTTTACCTATTAATTGTTTGACAACACAGGTATTCCAATATAGGATGAACACCTTGAGTAACCAATCACATAACCAGATCAAATATCAACACACCGATGTTTTCACGTGGTAAAACCTCTACGGGAAAACATCCACAACCCCATCCAATGCAGCCAGTTGGATTAGTTTATTGATGCAAAGAAAAATATTCAAAGAGATTTTACAAGATAGTTTCTCACAATTGATCATCGACAAATGACACTCCATGCTCTTTAAATAGAGATCATGGACCAATCGGGTGTTAAGACATGGATCAATGGCCGTTAAGATCAAGGAGAGTATGAACCGTCGGATCACTCTATGTCGAGAACATATCGTGACCGCTAGATTTCCTAACTACAAATGAATACTAATGCATACTAAAGAAACACACTAGAAAACACACTTTTACCTAACGACACAATAGACCAAGTAGATCTTAACTAACTCCTAAGTGTC
>SNQJ01S0137732.1:5208-18143 GCA_010110895.2 Picea sitchensis | reverse complement strand
TAATTACATTATAAACCCACGCAGGGGTGCGGACATTTCGTTTACAAAAATTGAAGTGCTGGGATATCAGATACCCAATAGAACCAATTCTGTCTTTGACATAGATGAATCTTCATGATACATGAGTTGACCCCTGTGCTGAACAGGCAGTCAACAGGCCCCTAACCTCATCATTCAGAGCCTTGACGTCATCCAGTTGAGGTATCCAGCATGAGGACGGTTTTGGTTGGCACATGTGGCAGTTCTTGAGGGTTTTTGAGCCCCAATGTTTCACATTGGAGGCCTAGCGTTCCAAGAGGGAGGCCAACGTCACCCTAGGAGGGGCATGATGTCACCCTAAAAAGATGAATTTAGGGTTTTATTTGTCAATTTTATGTAAAACTAGATTTTTCATGTAAACTGGCCATGTCGGGCTTTTTTGACCTAAAATGTAATTAAAGGTCATTTGTATTGTATAAATAAGAGATCAAACTCTCATTTTTATGGATCATCTTTCACTCACACAAGTGTGAGATCTGAAATTCGGCCTCTCATTTTTATGGATCATCTTTCACTCACAAGTGTGAGATCCGAAATCCGGCCTCTTTTAAGGCTTATTGGCTGAACTAAGTGGTGCGCAACTCTTGGAGGGAGCTTTTATTGGTGATTTTTTGCATTTTCATGGTGGAAAGTCTTCAACTAGGGTTTGTGACTAGATTATTCTTGGTGAATGTAAGTAGAAATCTGCAATCCTTCTTTCTTTGAATGGTTATGGTATCTTTTACTTTTCATTTATAAGATTATGAAATTGCTAGTGTGAAACCCTAGGAGAAAAGCACATGTTATTGTGCTTCTCTTAATAGCTCTCTGCCTACTTGATCTTGCTAGAAGACACCTCCATTGAAGCATATGCTAGAGCCCTACCTTAGTAGCACTCTAGTAGTATTGTTTCATTAAGCTTTTATTTTATTTCAAGCTTGACCTAAAGAAGAAGGAAAACCTCTAGGGCCTAGGGTTACCTACTTCCTAGTAGTTTTTTCCTTCTAGGGTTTTGGATGATTGAGGCCTTAGGTTACTAACACCTCAACCATCCTCCCTCTTGTTTTTAGCTCACTCATTATCATTTGTTTCTCTCTAAGATTGTCGCTGCAAAAGTGACTCCATTTACCCTAAAGGCAATAGTTCATACCTTACATTTCATTGATTGATGAAAACAACCTTTAAAACATCTACTTCAAGGTCTTTACTAACCATTCCTAACCTTAGATTAGACTAACTTACTAACCATGTTGTTGTTGTTGCAAAAGATAGCTACAGCCATCTATGACAGCAGTGAAAGCATCTTAAAAGCAAGTGTTAGAGCTGATTTTACATTGCCTTCTTTGCTTCTGACAAATACTAACATATTGCCAATTTTAGGTTATCATTTTTTGTCATTATTGAAGCTTATTTAAGGCATAATTGTGAAGCTATCATTATATATACATTGCTGTTATAAATATTTTTGTTGCTTCATCTTTATATCAGCTCATGCTTTTATTCAAAGTCCATGGTTTTATGAAGCACTAATATCAATTGGTACTTGCAAATAGTGTTTTTCTTGTTGTCTTGTTATGGGCAGGTACTTAAACAAATCTTTGCTTCATCTTGTTAAAACCTTTGAGACTTTTTGATCAAAGTGACTTGTGAGAGGGGAAGAACTTTCTTGATACTATTACCTTTGCCTTCTCAAACCCCTAGGTCACCGAGGACGTCTCCCATTAGCTACCACCCTTAAAGAGAAAGAGGTGTCTTGTTTAGGTGACAGTGATAGGACAACCTCCTGTTATGCCAATTTATTGTTCACATGCTTTTGGCTTTTGGGCAAGTACAAATTGCGCGATAACTGGAAGGAAGGTTGTGCCCCATCAACAATTCTTGGAACAAAGAAAGGTGAGGTCCTTGTGGAAGGTGAACCCATGGAATTCCTTTCACTGCCCCAAGTCCTAGATATACCTATGGTTCTTGAGGATCTAGCCAGTCCATTGGCAGTAAATTCAACTTTGAGATAGGTTGCCTCTTCCTTCTTTTCATCCTTTTCATAAATAGCTTGGTGGGCAGCTCACATATCCTCTAGGGGTGACTTATTACAAACCACAACCTCCTTCCCTGTGACGCTAGCAAGGTAGTATTTTAACTATCTCCTATCATGAACTACCCACACAATTTACAAGTCAATCTTTGTTAGATTGTCCCATCTTCAAGTTTAACATACTGCCAAAATGGGTCTTGTTGCCACCTTTATACACACCTGAGTAACGTGGAAGAAATATTCAATCCACTCGGTGCGTCCTTGGGGGCAAGTGAGAGTTAAGGTGTTGTCACCTAATCCTCAACTCCTCCGTCTAGGCCAACTCCTAGCGAAGCCAAGGGGGGTAGTCCCTAACAAATATACTAAGGCTTGAAACTAATCTAAGTAAAAGAAATGAATCTAGGAGTTTAAATCATCAACCAATATAAAGCAAATTTATACTAAAGCATACACAGATCAATTATTCACCACAAGATACATAAAACATATACTTGCATAAAAGGATATTTAAGACCAATGTTAGATGCAAGTAAAATCAAATTGCTTCAGAGTAAATGACTGAAATAAAGTGTTTGAAGCATATGGCTTTGCAAATGTATAAATGAGACCAGTGCCTTAAAGGTATCGTGGGCAATGTAGATCGTGTGTTTTATTAAGGTTTATTGATGGTAGGTTAATGAGATAAATTTTATTTGCATGAAAAATAAAATGTTTGTCTAAACTAGATTTGGCCCTTTAGAAAAAGTCCCTAAAGTGGAGGTTGAGTTTGTCGAACATCCAACAGGGAGATCCCTCTGATTTTGCACACAAGCCAAAGAGAATGTGGGAGATCCGACAGGGAGAACCTAGATCTCAAAGTTCCCGTCAGATATCTTACACAGACTCTCTTACTTTTCCACTAAAGAAAAGTTTTCTTTAGGATTTCCCTAATTAATCTATCACCACTGACCAACCCAGTGTGTATGAAACTTACTCCCAGAAGATCAAGACCAAATTTGAACAATGAGCAACCACACATGGATCCACACCAAATTTGTCTCCAAAGCCTTCGTTATTCCAATTCAAGAATGATACAATGATACAATAGAAATCCTTCCCAAAACTCTAACTAGCTTGTGCAATGGAAAAAAGTTTCAATTTATAACCAAAGGGAAGAATTCCCCATGGAGGAGGGCGCACCAAGTGGACAAGGAGGGCGCATCACTTGTATGGAAAAGGCAGCCAAGTGTGTGGGAGTAGGCTGCCACCTCTCCCAACACTCCAACAATACAACACATGGCAGTTTTGAGGGGATAAGGGGGTGCCACCTCTCAAGAGGTTGGCTGCCCCTCTTGGGAATGCACCACCTCTCATGAGGTGTGCACCCTCTTATTGAGCACATGCCAAATACAAATCCACATGTCATATCCTTCAGTTAAACACCAATGGGAGTTATCCTATGGCTTCCACCTTGCCTTTTGAAGCTTTAATCACCAAAAACATGTCCCCACATGTTTCCAAGAAAATAGCCTTTGCTGATTTTTCTTGATTTTATTTGTCTTTTTGGGGTTTTTTGAGTAAAATTAACTTTTTAGTGATTAAAATCACTAATTTTACTCACCAAAGTGGGTAATGTGTGTGCTCTAGGTCCAAAAATGAGCACCCCCAAGGCATAGGAAAACTCATAGTACCACTTTTTATTACAACTTTATTTTTTAATTAAAAATTCTCATTTTGCGGAAAAATTTTAATTAACTGAAAAAATTAAAAAATCCGAGGGGGTACTTAGCACATTTCCATAAGACTTTAGAAGGATGTTTAGCGTGGTAATATACATTAGACACCAGGCTTAAATCCATGCTAAGGCCTAACCATGAGTATATACTCCAGCTTTGGAGAATTGAGTGAAAAAACTCATAAATCATAAATTTCCTTTAAACAACAAAATATAGTTAATAAGTAAAAAAACACTCCAGAGTAACAACTCATGCCTAAGTCGAAGGTGGCTAAAACCTTTTACAAGTTCATCATGCAACATCTCTTATTACAATTTGTATGGAAAATGTGAAAAAATGTAGTCTTATTGACCGACTGAACATCTGAACTCTGAATTTTGTTTATGAAAATGTTCAATCTTTGGCGGCTTGTTGGAAGTTCATCCTAGTGCAACTTTTATGGATAACATTGACTCCATATGGGGACGTGTACTTGATTTTTTTATTTGAAGGAGAGCATACGAGAATCCAGAATCACATGACCTGCATCATCGATACCTCATCAGTAACATGTCCATATAAAATCCAATACTAAACATAAGCTACAGAAATAATATACATGTATATATACAAAATTTGAAAAATAAACTATGTAGAGAAAAATGAAAATTTAAAGTACAAAGGATAAGGGTTTAGAGAATATGATACAAAAGATGCCCCATGGACATCAGATGACTTCGTTGAAGAAGAGCTTGAGAAGTTGACCATTTACTGGAAGTGGCAACCTCTCCCCATCCAATTTGCTTAGGACAAAAAAGTTATTTTCAGCTACATCCTGGATAATATATGACCCTGGCCATAGACTATCAAACTTGCCATGACTTCCTGGCTTCTCTTTCCGTTTGTCCCATAGAAGGACTGTATCACCTGCCTGGAAATCTCTTTGTCTTGAGGATTTATCAAAGGTTTTCTTTATCTTTTCTTGATTTTTTATACTTTGATCTAAGGCTTTCCTTTTGTTTTCATCAAGCTCAATTATTTGATCAATTCTATTTTGATGAAAGTCTTCGTCCAAACCATATCTCTGAACAAACTGATACACTGGAAGCTTTAGATGAACTGACAAAGTGACATCAAGACCGTAAACCAAATCAAAGGGACTCTTTCCTGTTGAACTCTTCTTTGTGATCCTGTTAGCCCAAAGTGCAAACTTGATCTTATTATCCCATGACCTCTTGTTATCCCCAACAGTTTTCTTAAGAATTGTCATTAAGTTTTTATTGCTAGACTCAGCAAGACCATTGCCTTGGGGATAGTAATTTGAAGAGTGGGACAATATAATGCCATACTTGAAACAGAATGAGGACAATTTTGTTGAACTAAAGGCCTTGGCATTATCAGTAGTAATCTTTGCTAGCACACCGAACCTAGTGATAATTTTGTCTTCAAGAAAATCCATGACCACTTTATCGGTTGCTGACTTGGTGGGTATAGCCTCTACCCACTTTGTGAATTAATTAGTTGTTGTGATTATCCAAGTATAGCCATTACTTGAATTATCTTTGAACTGACCAATGAAATCAAACCCCCACTGCTGAAAAGGAGCTTCCACCACTACTGGCTGTAATGGTAAGGTTGCTAGCTTCTGCTTCCCAGTAAACAACTGACACTGCTGACAACCCCTAACCATTTTGTGCACATCTAAAAAAATAGTAGGCCAGTAGTAACCTGCTCTGAGGATCTTGTGGGCTGTAGTTTTGACTACAAAATGCCCACCACAAAATCCTGAATGAAAATCAACCAAGAGTCTTTTGGACTCAAGCTCATCAACACATCTAAGTATTACCCCGCCAGGGTTCCTGCACCCCAATCCATCCTGAATGATACAATACTTAGCTGCCTTTAATCTAAATGCTCTTATTTTGTGACCAATTAAATAACTTGGGCATGTGAGATTAGAAAGGAACAAAATGATATCAGCATTATGATTCTCTTATGAGCTCTTTCTCCAGTAAATAGTATGCATTTAAGCAAGCAAGCTCTAACTGAAAGCTCATTCATGCGAGTTCTTCTTCTTTTAAGTATTCATTTAAGCAAGGGAGATCGGGAACAAAGGAGCTCGCCTTTGGCTATTTAGAATACCACTCCTTCCAAACGACTCCACAAGTGGATACCTGGTAAGAAAAGAAAGCAAAGATACCATTCGTGTTGTTCTAACTTTTGAAGTTTTGGAGATAAAGCTGCCCTATATTGGCTGTTTTGACAAACTAGGTCCAAAGATCGTTCATTTCCTTCAGTTAGCATTTGAGCTAATCCTTGACCTTTGATTAATTTAGTGGGTTTTATTTCCATATCATACTCTTGTATTTTTGAAACCCACTTTCCCTTGACCCCCAAGCAATCTTGTTGTATAAGGATATCTTTTACCGTTGGGTGAGGTACATACCCCACAACTCTCGAATATCCTATGTAAACTCGAAAATGCTTAAAGGATTTGACCAAAGCATATGCTTGCTTTTCCATGGTTGTATAATTAAGCTCTGAGTTTTGCAATGCTTTGCTCATGAAAGCAATGGGTTGCTCCTGAACCTCGTCATTCTTTTGGAGCAACACCCCTACTATAGTATCCTCAGAAGCAAAGGAGAAGATTTGAAAATCTTTAGAATAATTTGGACTAATTAGCACAGGAGATTTACCAATTGCGTCCTTAATGTTTTTAAAAGCTCTTCTTCCTTCTTTTGTCCACTCAAGTTTGACATCTTTCTTTAAGAGTTTGAGGATAGGTTTCATGGTCTCAGCCAAGTTTCGGATGAACTTTCTTACAAAGTTGAATTGACCAAGGAAAGATTGGAGGGCTTTCTTGGTTTGGGGCAAAGGGACTCCTTGTATGGCTTGCACCCTTTCTGGGTCCATTTTCACCCCATCTTTTGCTATGATATGGCCCAACAACTTACCTTCATCAACTCCCAAAATTGATTTGGTCGGATACAAGGAGATGCCATAGTTTCAACATCTTTCAAACACCTGCCTGAGATGACCCACATGATCTGATCTTTCCTTTGAAAACACAGTCAAGTCATCCTACTAGATCTCAATGATTTTGCCCATTAATTCATGGAAGGCAAAATCCATGGCTCTCTGAAAGGTAGCACCTGTGTTTAATAAGACAAAAGGCATTCTTAGGTATTCAAAGGTGCCCCATGGTGTGGTGAAGGTTGTCTTATTTTGATCCTCCTTCCTCACCAACACTTGATTGTATCTAGAGAAACCATCCAACATGGACATTATTTTTGAACCAGTAACTCTTTGCAATAGAGTTTCCATGTTGGGCAAGGGATAATTATCCTTAATGCATGCAAGATTCAGATTTCTAAAATCAATGCATAGCCTTATTTCCCCATTTTTCTTTCTAACTACCACTAATTTAGAACACCATGAAGAATGCTTTGTTGGAGCAATGATGTCAACATCCAACATCTTTTTGAGTTATGCTTGAACCAAAGGTGCTAACTTAGGATTTATTCACCTAAGTTTTTGCCAAAAAGGCTTTGTGTCTTCTTTGAGTGGGATAGTATGTTGAAACACATCATCTTTATAGGCTTTGAGTTCATCATATGTAAAAGAAAATACACCCCTATACTCACAGACAAGACTTATTAATTCTTTTCTTTCTTTTTTTGAAGTACCCTTTCCGATTTTTATGAGCCTTGGGACTTCTTCTATCCCAATATTCACTTCTATGTAGCTACCAGGTTTTACTACTTTTTTTTTCTTTTATACATGTCATGCCTGTCAAATATATTTTCTAAGGAAGTTATCCCTCTAGGGATTAGATTCTTTATGGGGTTATCCTCCTCAACATAATCTTTTCCTTCTTCTTTATAACTAACATTGAAACCGTAGAATTCCTGAACATTATGAATGAATCTTAAGATTTGCTCATCATCTTTGAAAACTTGCCAATGCTCAATGTTATCTGGAACTGAAGGTCTAAAGATTATTTCCAACTTTCCTTTTCTTTTTATTAGATCTTCTGAAGGTTGGAGGGTTGAAGCTGCAACTGCCAAACTATCAGCTAAATTGTTTTGATCCCTAGGATCTGAAATGAGATCTATAGCATCAAATAATTCTATGGTATCCCAAATTGCATTTTTGTATTTTTTCAATCTTTCACTTTTGCATGCAAACTTATTTTTCACTTGGAGAATGACTAAGTCTGAATCACCCTCGATGCTTAATATTTTGATCCCCATGTCTTTTGCAATTTCTAGACCAAGTAGAAGTGCTTCATATTCAGCCACATTATTTGTTGCATCAAACTCTAATCTAAATGCAAAATTGTAAGACTTTCCTGTTGGTGAAACTAGAACAATTCCTGCCCCTTTTCTTGATCTTGAATGTGCACCATCAAAGTTCATCTTCCAAGCCTTATTACTTTTCTTTTCATCTTTAAATTTTTCTTCAGCTGGTGCTAGGAAGTTTGAACAAATCGAGAAATTACCCATGTCATACATTTGGCATAAGAACTTGTTGAATGGCTCTTTAGGATCTTCTTTGTGATACTTTCTTTCTGTTTCTCTAAAGAGCCTGAAATTCTTGGTTGATAGAGGAGGGTATGGGATGGTTGCAAAAGTCAAATCCATATTTAGGCAACCACCCATGTGAGCTCCCCATTTTCTTGAGAGAAGCATACCCCAAGTATTTGGCACATCAATTACAAGCATATCCATCTCGAAAACAAAATCTGGGCAGAAGGCTAGCTTGATTGGCAAATCTATGATAATCCCATGGGTTTCAATTTCCCTGGAATCCATGGACACACATTGTGATAAGGCCTTGTAATTTTAAGGTCCAATCTTTGCATAATTCCTTTAGTGATGATGTTGGATGAAGCTCTGGAATCATACATACAATCATGTAACCACTGATCATTTATTTCTAGAGACACAAAGAAAGAAGGATTCTCTTCTTTTGTTCTATCTCTGCTAGTCAAAACCACTGAAGGATCTTCATGATGTTCCTCTTCTTTTTCTTGATTTTTAACAACCACTTTATCATTTGGAACATGTATTGCTTCAAGTAATTTTTCCTTTTGTGAAGGAATTTTCAAAAGATCTGACACTGGAACCAACACCTTTGCATTTGAAATCCAATTACCTAAATCAACAGTTAGATCACTAATTGGAGGATTAGTTACCTTAGGAAAGTTCGCTTGAGACTTGTTTGCCCCATCTCTTCTTTTTCTTTGGTAGATTATTCCTTTATGTCTGGCCATCTCTAAAATCTGCTCATTTGTGGGCTTGTGTCCATACAGCTTTGTAACATTATCATACTCTTCAACCACTTCATTTGCTTGCTCACTTCTTTCTTGCATTTGAACCCAATAATCCATTGACAAAGGGTGAGTTTCACAAAATTTGTTTATGTGGTTAGAGCTTCTTGATTGCCCCACAAAGTTGTTTGTTGGAGGGAGGCCTTGTTCATTTATTTGACAAAATATTGGGCAAGTGGACTCTTCATTAAAATCTTCACATGCTCTACAAAAAGGTGGTATTTTTTCATTTACCACAATATTAGATTCCAACTGATTAGGTGGCCTTTTCTCTTATGGAGGACCTTTCTTTTTCCATCTTTCATTATTAGGCCTTGGCTAGAATCTGTTATTCTGATTTTGGGACTGTTATCGCGCAGTTTGTACGTGGATGTAAAGGAAAGGTAAACGAAGACAAACTGGCGTAACGAGAGACTATCCTATCACTGTCACCTCAATAGGATATCTCTTTCTATTTAGGGTAGTAGGCTCAGGGGAGACATCCTCGGTGACCTGGGATTTTGAGAAGGCAAAGGGTAAAAGGCCAAGGTAAAAGTTTCTCTCTCACAAGTCACCACCGATCAGAAAGTGCGGCTAAACAGCCAATAAAAGATAATAAAAACCAGAAATGTACCTGCCCGGAACAAAGCAACATGAAACTATATTTGCAAGGTCACTTGCTAGTTAGTACTTCATATAATTAGAGACTTTCTCAAATAAAGCAAATGACTAATATATTGATGAAGCAATCAAAGATGTATAGTAGCAATAGTCACAATACGTTACTTTACAATAAATGCTTTAAAGAAGCTTCAAAATGAACAAGAATGATTTATCATCAATGTCACAATATCAACATTCATTAGAAGCAAGGACTGTTATGCATTATCCAATCTTTCAATTGCTTGAAGAAACATTAATTGCTGCAAAGTATGACTATAACTCAAATAGATAATAGCAACAGTAGGGTTAGCAAGTCAATCTAAACTAGGGTTAGAGTGTGTTAGTAGTTGTTCAAAGATATTGGATGTTTGAAGGTTGTGATCAAAGCAGTCAAGCAAGAAGTCTAAGACCAGTGCATTCATAGGGAAAATGGAGTCAAAAGTAGTGGCAAGAATTGAAGGAACAAAATGATAATAGTAGGGCCAAAGACAAGAGAATTTGATGGATGAAGTGTTGGTAAGCCAAGGCTTCAACCATCAAACCCTGGGAGAAAACGGATACTAAGGTGTAGGTAACCCTAGGCCTTAGCACGTTTTCCTCCTTCTTTAGCTCAATGACAAAGTAAAATCGGCTAGGATGAAGAACAAATGATAGGGTGTTGCAATGGCAAGGCCCTAGCAATGACTTCAATAGAAAAAATGGCTCCTTGGCATAATCTAGTAGGTAGAAAGCAATTAAAACAAGGACATTAACATGTGCTTATTTCCTAGGGTTTATTCCAACAATTTCATTAACAAAATGCAAGTAAAGTACTATAACCATTCAAGTAAGGGAAGGATTGCAGAAATTCACTTACATTCACCAAGTATTCATCAAGCCAAACCCTAGTTATAAACCATCCACCAAGAAAAATGCCAAAGATCACCAAAAAGAAGCCTCCTTCAACAAGTGCGCCACAATTTCAGCCAAAACCCTAATGAGGACTGCAAATTTCAGACCTCACCAAGTGGTGAGTGAAAGATGATGTGAAAATGAGAGATTAAACCCTCAATTTATACCATACCAATGACCTTAACTTAATTTTAGGTCACAAAAAGACAACAAGGCCAAAAATACATCAAAATATTGTTTTACATTAAATGTCATAATTAAAACCCTAATTAAGCATAAAAGGTGACAGTGATAGGATAGTCTCTCGTTACATCAGTTTGTCTTCATTTACCTTTCCTTTACATCCAAGTACAAACTGCGCGATAACAGGGACCTCTCCATAGCTATCAACCTATTCTGCAAAACACTAAGTTGAGTAGCATGAGTTGCCTCCATTCTTTTAACCATCTCTGTTATGGCGTTTAAAGGGTCATAAGACGGATCATTATTATCAGGAACTGTTGCTTTTTCTTTAGAATCTGACTGTCTTGAAGAACTACCTCTTATGAATCCTGGAAGGTTTGACTTTCCTGACGCTTGCATGTTTTTATCAATCTTGTTAGCAGTTTCTTGAGCTACTTTGAGGTTGGTGGGTTTTTTATCTCTTAGTTGATATCTCATCTCCCCACCAAATGCCTCAATGTAGTATATCAAGATAGCACTATCTGGAGGCTTGATATCTGTATGCATGCTTTAAACTAGCTCATTGAATTTCTTGTTAAACTCATCCATAGTTTCATTTTCATTCTTCCTTATTGTGTTGAGGACTGCCAAAAGGTGACGGTGATCTCTTTTCTCCCCCCACTTCTCAGTAAAGGCATCTAGGAGATCCTTCAAGGTCTTGAAAGAGTTGTTTGGCATGTCTTCATACCAGTCTGAAGCATCATCTTCTAAGGAAATAACAAAGAGCTTCAATTTGACATCTCCGTGGTCATGTGCAACACACCACTTATTAATACATCTCATAAAAGATTTAACATGCATTTTTGCAAAAATAGCATTATTGTCTTGAAAGCTAGGTAACTTTTCTATGGCTTTTTTTGGAATTGCATGAGCATAATTGTTTAATGCAGAAAAATCACAAGGATCATAAATTGTCATTTCTAAAATAAAACTATCACTAACAAAAATCAAGTGGATATCATAAATGGACTCTGAGCCTAAATGACTAAGGATTCTACGAGAAGATGCTTTGGCTAACCTCCTTCTATAAACCTATTCAAGTTCAGGAATGAAGTCAACTAAGCCTTCTGAATTCCTTCTTGTAGAATACTTAGTCAAATTAGAAATTAGTGGAGTCGCCAGATGATCGAGTCCAATTCTGATAAACTACAAGCATCAAAAACTAAGTAAACAAACAAAAAGGAAAACAAGGTCGTATCCCGAGAATAGAAAGATTTATCCCTGGCAACGGCACTAAAAATGTTGTCGCCTTTATACACACCTGGGTAACGTGGGAGAAATCTTCAATCCACTCGGTGTGTCCTTGGGGGCAAGTGAGAGTTAAGGTGTTGTCACCTAATCCTCAACTCCTCCGTCTAGGCCAACTCCTAGTGAAGCCTAGAGGGGTAGTCCCTGTTATCCACCAAAGTTGCACTATGGTGAATTTCCGCTGAGCCGCCAAAGATTGAACATTATTNATAGAATAGTCTTACTTGCAAACATATCAAAACTCATACCATTATCCATCAAACAAACTTGGGTCCATTAACCAAACCTTTGTGCTACCAAAATTCGCTACCGAACTTTCTTCAAGGGTTGACATCAATGAAAACCAACCCAATTAATCAACAATACTCCCACTCAACAATTTATAGCTTTATGGCTCACTTATCTCTCATACATGCTATTACTACTAGATCAATAATTCATCATCACAATTTCTCTTTAGCCTTCAATTATGCAAGGCACTGGCTCACACAAGTTTGCTTGGCTCATAGGCCAACTTACAACCTCATATTCCCACTCAACAATTTATAGCTTTATGGCTCACATATCTCTCATACATGCTATTAATACTAGATCAATAATTCATCATCATAGTTTCTCATTAGCCTTTAATTATGCAAGGCACTACATTTATATGTTTGACATAGAAGATCTTTCATTAAGTTTCCATTCACTTCCTTTAAATTATAGTGGGTTCCAACTATCCCGTGATCAAGTTAACCGAGTTAATAATCAAATTTGACAAAGTTAAAAATATTCAACACACCTTGTTCCCATGCCCGTGTATTAAGTGGTTCCGCATCAATGTTTATCTTCCAATGAAAGAATGATAATAAAA
>SNQJ01S0137730.1:12119-25398 GCA_010110895.2 Picea sitchensis | reverse complement strand
TAGTGCTTAGTAATGTGAATGAATGCTAGATCTGATCTATTTCTATATGTTATGTGCTTGGATGTATTAGATCTTGTTGAATACTACGTTGTTCTGTAATTAGGGTTTGAATTTGCGATGTAAATAAGGGTTAAATGCTAATGAATGGTAAATACTAAGTGCTCTGTTAAAGTATTGTAATCACAGATCTGTGTCCCAGCTAGGTTGCAGACACTTGAGTCCTGCAACCCCCCTTGCCTCTACCTCAGGTGAGACTTCATCTGCTCCGCAGGTGTTACCTAAAGGGCCGGTAGTTAGGGTTTTTTTGGTGCACTGTTGAAGCATTAAACCCTGGGTCTACCCCTGTGCCAATAGAGAGCAAGTGCACCAAACCCCCTCTGCAAATTAATAAACATCTATGATGATGAAGAGATCCCGGAGGTATCCCCAGTGACCCCTGTACAAATCATAGAGGAAAAGGAGCCAGAGAAGTCATCTTCCCCAGCTCTCGAAACTCAAATGCGGGGCCTTCCACAAAATGAACAAGAGGTTGAGAGTGTCTTGGACACTGATCAACCCGATGCATCGGAGACCCAAGAAGATAGTCCGAAGGATGAGCCAAGGTAGGAAGAACAAAAGGAAGAAGCCCCACGACAAGAAATTGACGTCTCAATGACCGATTATCAAGTAAGTACCGAGCACACCCCTGATGCCTCAATTTCAATCAATACTCAACTTCCCGATGAGCGAAAAACAAAAGCCAGACCTTATGAACACATGGAGGAAGTTTAGGAACCTATTCTTGAACAAATATATACCATCGAGAGCCTGGGAAACAAATTCCCAAACCTATGGATGAAGTCGCTGACATACATGCCATCTATTATGACCGAAAAAGAAAAGATATCATGTAGAGAACCACCAAGAAGAGGAGGATCACTCTAGATCGCTCCATCCTCATCACCATGGAGGAAAATTTGATAAATACAAAGCATGAAAAAACATCTGACCTTATCGGTGTAGGGATGGAAATCAAAGATGCCACCTTGGACAGAGAAAAAATGGATGAAGAGGAGCTGGCCGTTGCTCTGAAAGAATTGGAACATTTGTGCCACTTGGCGAAGTATGACCAGGACACCACATAGGCCACGGTTTTCTTAAGGAGTGAATTCAAGGAGGCCTACAAAAATTTTACAAATGAACGACACCTATTCACTACAAGGATAGTGGAGCTTCAAGAAAACACCCTCATGGCACTGGAGACATGCAAGGATATGGAGAGGTGGTACGAGAAAGCACACCAAGCCATGGAAAGGATCGACTATATCAGCGCGGTGCAACATGTCTGAGATGCTAAAGAGCACGACATCTGAGTACTAAACGAAAGCAACATCGACCGCATAAGGAAATCAACCGAATATTGGGTAAAAATGGTTCAGGAACCTCACAAGGAAATCCAAGAGAAATGGACCAAGTGCGAGAAAAGATGGACCAAGATCAACCGGGCAATGAGAGACATCGACTTCTTCGAATTCGACACACCCAATGACTTTGTCGACTGAACAAGACTCATCATGGGATGAGGAAATAACAAAGGTGGATGACATGGCTCTAGGGCAGGTGCAACAGTTCATGGAGCACCCAATTAAAGCTTGATCCATGTTTCAACAGTTAAGTGCTAGAACAGTCAAGTATCGGGCACAATCAGTAGAGATACGAGATATCCTTTCATCCCCAATGGAACAACATAGATTCCCATATGCTAACACATGTGAGAATCTCTTCATCAAGTGGTCAGAGTACGAGAAGAGTCATCCACTCAAGTGATATCATTTGATGACCCTTTGAAGATTGATAGAAGAAATATCCACGTGGTGAATTTGGTTTTACTTAGCTGCACTTTAATAATTATTTTTAGTTAATAGTATGCTATAAATAGGAGGATTGACCTGTCATGACCCATGCTTCACCTATGAAACAAAAATGCAGTTCTACAACATATATAATCCACGCACAAATATTTCTCTCTCTCTCTCTCTCTCTACACACACACACACACACACACACACACACACACACACACACACACACACAACTCTATCACATAATATATTTAACATGTATGTGCACATTAATCAAAGAATAATACACATAATAAGATAATTATATTTTATTGTAATCCACCAATTTCGGATCGACCTCAGACGTTCCTCCTAGCCATAGACTCTGCCACTCAGAAACTCTCAGTAGCAAGTCACCCCCGAGATGGGATTAAAACTCCACCTGGGAAAAGGATTCCTAAGCTAAGATAAGGTTTATCCATATTCAAAACACTCATACAAAGGTGCCAACCCCAACAAATAGACTACAATACCTCATTTCCCACATTCTTGTCCCACCCCAGGAAGTGTGCCCCTTCTCTACTCAATAGTCCTTCAATTGCTACACTTCCCTTCCAGGGATTCCACAACAAGCCAGGTAGGAAGTCTCATATTCCTATAGCTACAATTGTGCACCTTGGGAAAACAATTCCCAACAGTTCTTTCACATGGAGAGGATGCTTAAGAGCCTGATAACCCACTTCTTCGAAAAACACGGGCCTGACAACCCACTTCTTCAATAGCACACAGGCCTGACAACCTGCTTCTTCAATAACACACAGGCCTAAAAACCACCTGATCTAGGTGGATATCGGTGGCCACCCACCTATTCCATTGGCTCAAAAAATAGTTTTCCATCTTAGTAGTTTTTCGACAGTTTTTCGGGTTCCAAACTTTTGGGGCCGTTTTGAGGCCCTAAACGATGTTTTTTTGGGATTTGGGGCCCAAGTGTTTCAAAAAATCACTTACATGGGCCATTTGAAAGTCGTTCTTCTCGGTTAGACCTTTCCAACGGTGTATTGATCACCCCAAACAGAGATCGTATGCAAACTTTACACCCCTGGGAAGTTGATGTATCAATTACCCCCATAGGGGCCCACAAACCTTTTGGCTTTTAATCTTCCAAGGTTAGTGTTTTGGATTTTACTTATGTTAATGGGCCTTTGGAGCCTCATTGTAACAATAATATTTTTGTGAATGCGAGTAGCCATCACATGTCTTCTTAGAGATAAGCTTCCACCATTCTAGCGAGTCTTTCACTCTGTATTTTTACAGTCTCTATACATTTCTTTCATTAATAGAAACCGTGTATTACTGTATTTCTCTGTTTTTGGCAGTATTTATGTGTATTTCATTGTAATATCTTTGATTTCATTTCATTCTAAAAAATAATCCGGATCACCACCTCTTCAATCGTGGATAGGCCTTCCCAAGCACAGGGTTATGTGATGACAACAAGTTACAACCAGATCCATATTCCTTCCAAAGGAAATCTGGTCTACATGATGAAGGAATGAGCTAATCCCCCCCCGAAATACACTCATGCCCTACAATATATTTGCATAATTATAACTAGACACTTGTCACCTTAAGAGATAACTTAGCTCCACTTGGTGACCCATTCCCATTCCATAGGAACTAAGGATAAATACCTATCCCATAAATATACTTTTGGAAATAATATTAAAATATTCCCTTTAAGATTCATACCTCTTTCCCATTCTAGTGGAGTTTAGCCCCCCGTCTCTTTTCGTTTGATTGGTCTACGCACAATGATATGTTTTATTAATGTCTAATTGAAATTACATTTTACAAAAATAGGCGCACTAGCCTTTGTCGCAATCCATGCTCTCCAACCTAATAACTATGTAGACATTCTGGTCTCAATATACATCTATTCAAAGGGTCTCCAGGCCCAAAATATCTTGGCTACATACATGGTCTAGTTCTCACTTTGAAGCATCCCCGCAAACTTATTGAGGTGCACACAAAGATATGAAACATGCACACACTCTTCCCTTGGTTTGTTCACACGACAATCCTTGTGCACTTACTCGAGTGCACACAAGGTTATGAAATGGGTGCACACTCTTCCCTTGGTGCACGATTGCTAAACTTTACCCAAAACTTGTGCGCCCACGAATCACCAACCTATATATACAATTATATTTACATTGCAATTGGGGTTCAACCAAGAGGTTTTACAGTATATGTGCCAAATTCCAAAGAGATGAAAAATATAGTGATGAGGGAAATTCACAATGTACCCTATTCTAGACACCAAAGATATCAAAAATCCATTGCAACTATGATGAGCCAATACTTTTGGCTCAGAATGAAGAAATAAGTGGCTAATTATATAGTTAGGAGTCTAGAGTGTCAAAAGGCAAAAGTTGAGCATAGAAATCTAGATGGATTGCTACAACCATTTCCCATTCCTGAGTGGAAATGGGAAGTTGTTGCAGTGGATTTTATTACTAACCTACCAAAAACAATGAAGCATCGTGATTCCATCATGGTAGTGGTGGATAAATTGACTAAGGCTACACATTTCATTCCACTGAATATTACTCACAAGGCAACCAATATTGCAGAGATCTAAATGAAAGAAGTTTCCAGGCTACATGGAGTGCCCAGGGCAGTTGTTTCAGAAAGATATCCCAAGATTACATCCAATTTTTGGAAATTTTGTTCAAAGGCTTTGGGAAAGTTTTAAATCTCAGTACAACATATCACCTAGAATTAGATGGGAAAACATAGAGGACTAACAAAATGATTGAAGAAGTACTAAGAATGTACGTGATGGACCATCCATCCAAGTGGGAAGATTATATTCATTTAGTTGAATTCACTTACAATAATGGGTTTCAGACATCATTAAAAATGATCCCTTTTGAAGCTTTTTATGGTAGGAAGTGTAACACACTAGTGAGTTGGGATAACCTAGTAGACAAAGTTGTTATTTTTCCAGATTTGTTAAAATAAATGGAAAAGAAGATGACAAAGATCAGGCATAATTTAAAGGCTGCCCAGGACAGGCAAAAAAGTTATGTATACAAGAACAAAACCTTCATAGATTTTAAAGTGGGTGAACATGTATTTTTAAAAGTGAAAGAAAAAAGAAGTTCGCTAAGATTAGGAGGTTTCCCAAAGTTGGAAACAAGATACTCTGGGCCTTTTGAAATGTTAGAGAAGATAGGTCCAGTTTCATATATGCTATATTTTCCTGCATCCATGAGAGTGCATAATTTATTTCATGTGTCCTTATTAAATAAATATGTTTCTGACCCTAACCACATGATTGATTGGACTGTGATCCAGGTGGAACATGAAGGAGACTTCTGGGTGGAACCAATGCACATCTTGGACCAGAAGGTCAAAGTGTTAAGGAAAAAAGATATAGGCCTGGTAAAGGTCCAATGGACCTGCTACAGTCTTGAAGATATTATGTGGGAGCACAAGGAGACCATGCGGGAGGAGTACACACAAATTATTTTCAATTTTGAAGAAAACATAGGCTAAAAATGAAAGACTCCATTTTGGGCAGCTAAAGTTAAGGAACCACATCTTAGAGTCCTATCCAACCTGCACCGGGGCCCATGATAAAAAAATGGTACATACCAATGTATTGAGAGAAATGAAGGGGGTACATTCCTTGGGTCAGCAGGTTGAGAGGAACAATATATTATGGTTGGAACTACTACCGGAGTTGTGAAATTGCAAAATTTTATTTTTTCCAAGTATTGTGATGTAAATCTGTATATGTATTTTGGAATAGTGTTGTACATCGAGGACGATGAATAATTATAGAGGAGTGGTAATGTAACATCTCTGCTATAATCCCCATTTTAATTAATGCATAAAGTAGATATAATCTATGGTTGTGGCCAAGCGATGTATATGCGAATTGTATTTCTAAATTTTAATAAACAAGATGTGATGCCAACCACTGGGGGGCATGGACAGAGATGGAAAATGATTAATCCACAAGAGAGGGGGTCTAAAAGGGGGTTTTATTCATGAGTTTAATTCCCAAATCATTTTTCCTAATTTTAGTGTTTTGAGTGAACCTTCTATTTTTGTTGTTGAGCGTCCCCAAAGCCAATCATCGAATACATGTAAGAGGGCGGGTGTGAGGAGTCACATCCCATAGTTATTGGGAGCATGGGGTTGAGTAAAATTAGTTTAGGGATGAGAGTGAGTCAATAAAAACAACAAAAGGATATCAAATTCATATGGCCAAGGGAGAAGTTTTAGACAATCACTTTTTTGCATGGGAAAGGAGAGACAACCAGAGGAGAGAGTGCACTAGAGTTGGAGCAACAATGGAGGGCAAAGTTTGGTGTGTTTTTGGAACTAAAGAAAGAATAAGAAATTTGTTAGGCCTATAGAATAACCATGTTTTCAAGCCCGAAGAGTGAACTCTGTGAGAGTTGCACTGCAAAAACATGTTATTGTTGTTGTTTCCTGGTATTTTTTCTGGTAGCGAGTTCCCTTGAGTTCCCAATAGTGATATTCCTAGTTACATATGCTAGATATACCTTGATAAACAAATGGGATGCACGATGGACTCAGAGAAGTGAAGGGGTACTATAACACACCAAACCCCCTCATGCATCATTAGAGAAGTGGGGTGTAAAATTTCTCTTCTTAAACGTTCTTCAAAAATATAACTTAGAGATCATAAATCTATTCTACTCTTCGTGACATTTCCAACAACTATAAATATACCAAAATATGAGTTCGGGATTGTAAGTTATGATTTCTTAAATTTTATAGGTCTTTTCCACAAATAACCGCTTCACCTCCATGTGGAATCCATGTGGATCCTTGTCATCTATACCAACTGACAAGGTGAGAATGTGTGTGATAATGTGGCGGGTGGCATGCCACTCATCGGGTCCCAAATCCAAAGGAGAACTCCAACGAAACCTCAACACAGAACCTAGTGATAAATCTTGGATGTTGACAACATCAAATGGTTGGAACTGATCAAATTCTATGGTCCCCATCCCTTTCAGACTTGAAGGTGCACAACGGATAGTTGGTCGGACTAACCTGCTCGGTATGCAAGCCTCCACTAAAATTTTTGAATGGATTTTTCTCAAAGACCCCACTCCCCGGGGGATCTGACGACTATGATTGAGTCTGATTGATGGATATGATATCTGTGGTCTTCCCAAACTGCATGATGGTTAATGGACACTTCCAAAGTCCAATAGCACATACAAGATACATTAGGATCTATGGTCTATATCCTCTCAAGTTCCCCAAACCGTCTGATTCTTAACAGATCCTCCTGACTCCGAGGGATGTGAAGTTCACAATTTGATCTATTCCATGGCCTAGATCCTTTCAGTTTGGAAGGGTGCACAACCTTTAGTCAATCGAGAACACTTGTTCGGGAACATAAATACTCCAATTAAACCTATGAACAAATCCTTTTGAATAAACTATTTCCGATAGATGCAATGGTTGATAGTCCCCCAATCCATTGGTCCAAATCTCTGTAGATTTTCAATATATGCAACAATTAATGGGTATGATAGTCTCTGATAGGTTTCAATGGATCGGGTCCATGGAATAATCGATGGTTCAAATCATTTCGGTCTGGATCTACTATAGATCGAAGATCCTTTCCCTTTATGTCGTACTCCTTCAGAATTTCTCCCTATCAGAACTCCACACACTCCACTCTTGCAAACATTTTCGAAGACTCGCACTCTGATCGGCTTTTGGATTCTATAGACGGACTACTCCGATAGTTATGTCATGTCCTATGGAACTCTTTGTGTCCTATTTTGGATGAAGGGTCAAGATCCACTCATGACATCCGATCTTTAGTTTGGATTCTTTAGGTCAACACACATGGTTTGTATGGGAAGACTTCTAAGCCAAGCATAGCCCCTACCACAACTTAGGGAATGAAATCTTCGAGGGATATCGCCATTCCCTAGGTGAATACACTATTCATCGCTCTTCTTCCACTAGTAGGGGTTCTAGATAAGGATTACACACTGACCACCCATGCACTTAACAGAGAAGGTAACTCCTACTAACAACCTTTCAAACTTTCCATTTCAAAGCACAAGGGGATCATGAGATTGTAGGCCCAAAAGTTTAGGTTTCTCACACCTGCAATTAATGGGTATTCTCCCTTCTAGAATTTCTATTCAAAATATAGATAATTTTCAAACTTAAACATTCATTCATCATATTCAGAACCCTCAGAAAATCAAAAGTGAAAAGGTCAACATTCATTTATAAATATTTTTACAAATATCACTAAGAACACTTTTCTATTTCTAGAACAAAATTTAGTCAACCAACTCACTGAGGGTGAATGCCTCTACACCCAACCTTAGGATTTGTTGCACTAGTGCTTTCTACAACATGCCTGTACCTCCATGCAAAGCCATGATACCACTAGGGGAACACACATGTTGATTGAAAGTTTTGGATTTTAACGTGAAGGTTACTCTCCTTCATTAACATGAATCAATAGAAAACCCTTCTACCCATTGAGTCTAGGGCCACCAAAAACTTTTTGATGCCTTCCTAGCTGGCTATAAATGTGCAAGTGAGTCCCTTCAATTCCTTTGTATTCCCTCATTGACCTCCCCTCTTAGTGTCATATCCTAGCCCAATAAACATCAATTCGTGACCTTCTTTGCTCAATTTCGGTTATGGGTATTTTTCTGCTCCAATTCGACCACGAGATCCTTTGGAAAGCTTCCCGTTTTCCTCACTAAATCTATATTCTTCTCCTTCACACTCATGCACTACCGTTGTGCACTTCTCTTCTATCTCTACCTCATGTCTAGAACATTCTCCCCCTCCTCGGGTTCCTTCACTTGATTATGTTAGAAGCTTCTGGGGGTCAGACTCAGAAATCGAAGGGTCACTTGATGTGATACTTCTAGCTGAAAACTTAAGCTGATCTAGCCGTTTTCCCTGCACCTTCTTAAAGGAATACTTAACTTCTCAACCACCAAATATTTTCTCATTAACTAGTTTCTTATGAACAAAGGAAAGGTAAAATAATTTAGACAAACTTATGTACTAGGGATTTCTTAGGTGAAGGTTAATTCTTTGGGTAAACAAGGTAATTCCCAATTCCCTCTCCGATCCAGGTGGATCTGAAAATGATCAATATTTTATCATCTCAATTTCTCTTGAAAATGACTTCATTGCATAGAGCTCGACGATAGCTTTCCAATGACGTGAGAATCACCTTAAACAGAGTTCATATGAAAAAGTTATGTCTCTTCAAAGTTTTGGTCAAATAGGGTCAAAGGTCAAAAAGCGGGTGACATGTGGCACCATTGGAAGGGTGACACATGGCACATATGTACATGTCGTACGAGCTGAGTCAATAGGTCATATTGGTGATCAAGTACTGATTTGGACCAACTGACGTTGAACATATGGCATGACCATATAAGCATAGGTGGACCAATGAGGTTCTGCCACGTGGCAGTCTCCCACTAGCCTAATATGGCTAAGGTTAAATAAAATTTTGTTGAGAGCCCGGAGGATCAAAATCGGGTCCCTCACCTAATACTCTAACGACTTACCATTATTTCCACCACATATTACTTAACCATATATGTATTGAGTTGTATTTATGTTGGTTGAAGTTTTAGTTGGAGGGAAAATAGAATCGAGGGAATAGCCCTCGATCCCATGATTAATGTGAAACCGTAGTCTAAGATTCATGGGGGTCATATTATGTATACCATCGCATATACAACAAACCATATATAAAAAATTAATATAACACATAACAAAGCGCCAAAGGGGGGAGAGGTCTGCGAGGTTGAACCCGTGACCTCCTCCCACATATGCCAAACGTTTTAACCAATATGCCAAGATCGGTCTTTGATATGGGATGCCAACAATATTACATTAAAGTTTTCCAAAGATTCCAGATTACACTTAGGGCCCACACCCTATTTAAGCCGGTGCTCGGACCAAGATAAAGTACAAAGTTTGACATAGTACAACATAATATGTATATGGATATGCATGCTAGATCTAGCATATTTTTGCATCAAATTTCGTGCCATAGGGTATCTAGACTTTGAGTTTGCATTGTAATGAGTGCCAAAGGGTTCCTTGAAGAGAATATAGAGTGTTTATACCCATTTTTCTTAGAATTTCAAGAGGAATTTAATGATGCACCCTGTTTCTGAGTTTGAGCAACATATAAAATGGTCATTGTAAGAACACGAGCATTTGAGAATTAATAAATCAATCTCTCAATTGGAAGCGTACCCAGAGACATAGCCCAAAATGGGTGAACTCTGTTAACAAACTTGTGTATGTGTTTCATTATTGTTGTGCTATTTCACTCAATTATCTTGCAAGTTATTTATCATTGAAGTGATTTTGGATAGATAAGTGAATTCATATTATTTGCAAACAATCAAAGTGATCAATTATATTTCGAATCAAGTTGGATGTTTATGTGTATTTAAGAATAAATTAACATCTAAGGATTTTCGGATCACCCTC
This sequence comes from Picea sitchensis, assembly GCA_010110895.2. NCBI lineage: Eukaryota > Viridiplantae > Streptophyta > Pinopsida > Pinales > Pinaceae > Picea > Picea sitchensis. Next base: position 15,022 of record SNQJ01S0137730.1, on the reverse strand, counting down.
ACATTTCCCACTCGTTGCATCATGGATAGTACTTGCATTCCACACCTTAGTCAGTTGCTTGGCCTTATTTTATTAAATAAAAACACATTTTATTTATATGTACAATATCAAATATCCAAGCGGTAACTCACAACAATATTAAGTCATAATTCTTATTACAAACCAGTGAAAAATAAGGTGTTAAATTCCCCTCCACCTTAAAGGAAACAATGTCCTCAATGTTTTCACCTACCACAAACCAGTTTTATACATCAAATAAAAATGGTTATGATTTTTTCATGGCATCCTCTAGTTCCCATGTAGCCTCATTTGCTCCAAAGTTCGTCCATTGCACCTTGACCTGTGTGATAGCTTGGTTCCAGACCAGTGTCTAATTCCCGTCGAGTATGAATTGAGGCTTGGGATGGAACTCTCCTTCTGGTCCCCCTGTATCACACTCCAATTAATAACATGAGTAGAATCATGAATATATTTCTTAAGAAACGATACTTGGAATACATCACGTGCCTTGACAATAGGAGGCAATGCGAGCCTATATGAAACTGGCCCCACTCTCTCTAAAAATTCAAATGTTCCACAATAGCGAGACGAAAACTTGGCACAAGTTCCTATTATAAGAAAAGGTCTTTTGGGTTCACCCAAATATAGACATGATCTCCTACTTTAAATTCCTTATTGTTTCTCTTCCCGTCAACACAAATCTTCTGCCTGTCTTGAGCCACTTTCTAATTCTTCTTAATCTAAACTATTTCTCGTTCAATCTCTTTCAACATATCTGGTCCGAGTGTATTACTCCAACTGATTGGAACATTGCATTTTCTACTGTATAAAGCCTCATTTAATGACTTCTGATAGCCATTACTGTAAGTGAGTTCTCTAGACTCAATAATTCGTCACCTACTGTAAAAACTTGCAAAGTATTGCAAAGCATATATATATATATATAGGTGGGGTCCCCTAGGAGAAAACACACTAAAGTGACTATTTCCACGCATAACATTTCCTTCAACATGTTGAAATATCATCTTTTCAGTTGAGATATCATTTCAGTTATGATGCTTTGAAGTAATGGTATATTGATTCAAATTTCTCGCGGTGTTTATCAATACACATGTTTGGACGATGTAAAGCATTTGTTTACATTTAAAAAAATGGCAAGAACAACAATTTACTTAGACATCAAACTTTGATCAAGTGATATTGGATAAGTGTCAGACACAACTTTGTTCTTTCCTCACTATAATGACAGCATGGCACTCATGAAGTTCTGTACAAAGAACATGGTTTGTTGTGTTCCTCTGATTATATGTATGATTGAAATCAAAGTTATTTCTTATACTATGACATTCAAAGCATATTAAGTTTATAGATTTGAAATATATAAACTTTATATATATATATATATATAATTTACTTAGACATCAAACTTTGATCAAGTGATATTGGATAAGTGGCAGACACAACTCTGTTCTTTCCTCACTATAATGGCAGCATGGCACTCATAAAGTTATGTACAAAGAACATGGTTTGTTCTTTTCCTCTTATTATATGTATGATTGAAATCAAAGTTATATCCTATACTATGACATTCAAAGCATATTAAGTTTATAGATTTGAAATATATAAACTTTTAATGGTTTATATAGTTTATATGGTTTTCTTTGAGTTATATATATATATAACATTTTTCATGTGGCAAGGAACAATGCAATCAACAAATATTCAAGACACATGAAGATGAAGTTTTGTTTTTACGAACTATATAGTATATGGTTTTTTGAGGCATATAATTTAAATCGACATGATACATATGGTTATTTTATACACAAAGGTATAATCCCTGGCCTATAAATATGGATATACGTGTTTATATGGACATCATAGGGTACAACATTGAAGTGATATGTTGGAGGTAACATTTAATTGACATAACACATAACATAAGTTCCAAGGTTTATATGGTTTCGTTTTAATGTTCATATGGAATAATGTCGATGCAATGTGTGAGTTGGCATATGCATATGGTATGAGGTTGGAATATTGACATGATGGGATGGCCATGGAATGAATGGAAAGGATGTGGGAATTAACTCCCACATGCCTGGGCTTTACTATCTCTTGTTGCTTGGGGTTTTTGTCATTTCGTTTGAGTTTGGTATGGGGAGGAAGATATTCAACTCAACTTTTGGGAAACCCTTCTTTTGGTAGTTGTTGCAACTGTCTCAGCCTCCATTACTGGTATACAAGTGCTCTTTTGAAAAATATGTACTTTCCAATCTATGAAGCATCTTTTGCATAAATTTTGTGAGTTGATGAAATAGTAATGGGTCTGAAATTGATTGGAAATCAATTTGCATGTGCGTTTCCTTGCTTTTATCTCATGAAATGGAAGTATGTTGAATACTGTTCGAGGTTTTTTTATTTGCAAACGAAAATAAAATGTTTTTTTTTTTGCCATCTTCTATATGCATTCTTATCTCAATTCATATTATCACTTTCCATTCTCCTAAATATTTGTTAGAAGAATGGCTCTAAATTGAAATGAGTCGAACCCAATTTATCATGGTAAACGTTTTATGAGTTTCAACCTGGGTTCGAACTTGAATACATTCCATCCACTGTTGATGTGACCAAGCCTTAAAAAAAATCCTTATTTATTTATTTTTCTGAGTTCAGGGTTATTGGTTGAACCCATTTTTGTTATAATGAATATATTTTGAGGGTTATTGGTTGAACCCATTTTTGTTATAATGAATATATTTTGAGCCTTGGCTTGAGGCTGAGTTCGAATCTGTTCACTGTTGCAATTTTTATATGACCAACAATGATATTTTTTTTGTAAATAAAATTTTTTATTGCCTCAAAATGATGTCATAATCATACATAACAAAACAATATCTAGA
>SNQJ01S0137730.1:0-11845 GCA_010110895.2 Picea sitchensis | reverse complement strand
GGTGGGAAGACTACCTGCATTTGGTAGAATTTGCCTACAATAATGGGTACCATGCATCTCTGAAGATGAGCCCATTTGAAGCACTTTATGGAATATGTCGAGACAAATGTTGAGTAGGGTATGCCTGTGTAAATGTTCCTGCATGTCCCTGTGCATCTCAAATATGAGGTCCAAGTGTTATGGTGAGAGAAAACAAGTGGAACACGAGTCCCGGTCCAGGGCATTGGAGGGAGGGACCAACAATGATATTACTCGAACTCGTTTTTATATTTGCTAACTCTGCTACATGGTTTCGAACTTGAGCTTATAAGTGTTCATTTCAAAGAAGAATGTGAATATAGCATTGGTTTTTTTCTCTGTTATATGGGTTCGAACCCTGGTCATATGAAATATTTGTTTTAAGTTGTATGCAGTTCGATGTAAGTCATACATGCTATGACCATGTCCATTCTCATTTGAAATATTAAAAGATCGGATTCAAGCTCATAAGTTATGGCTTGATTTTTTTTTGGGTTTATTACAGAGTTATGCACATTTAGTGCTCGACCTTACTCCCGTTCATTGTAGAGGTTGTGTTCCCTTTGATTCATTGCTGGCTATAGCACTAAACCTTTTTATTCTTCCTTATCTACCTGAGCTCAAACCCTTACTAGTATCAATGAATTGGTATAAATTTCTATATGATATAAACTTGTTATAAATTGAGTCTTTTTTCCTTTCAACTCATAACTCTGTTCCGATTTAATTCTTGTTTAACTAAAAAGAGTTATGGTTGTTTCATTTGTAGAAATTAAAGAGTTATAGTTCAACACTTTTTTTACCCATTATTCCAAGATTGAAGCCACACCCATTCTCTCTCCTTATGGCTATAATGTTAAGCCTGTTTTCCTAAATTTAATTTGATATCAGCCTTTGCATAGTCCTAAATATACATGATATTGAGAAATGGGTTTGACTATAAAAAGAAGTAAATTTTAGTTGAAATCATTGACAACTATACATTCAAGTAATTTACAAAGTTAAAGTCTGATCCTGGGTTTGAGTTGTTAACGTATCAAGAGAAAATGTATAATTGAAAAAGCATAAAAGGTTTACTATATAAATGAAAAGTTATGTTTTACATAAAATTGACATTATCCCCACATTGTTTTTTATCATTTTTAGGAATTATTCCCATTTTCCCCCAAGCACTTTTTCTTTTAATTCCATGTGATTATTCCCCATGTTTATGTAATTAATTAAGATAAACCTTTTAAAGAGGGTTATTATAATATTGGTTCATGAAAGAAGACCTTATATTGTTTTATGGCATTGTCATCTTGATTTGGATGTAATAAACTTGTATCATTATATAGTTTGGAAAGACAATGTGGACAAAAGGTATAATATGGGAATTCATGAATGTTTTGGAAAATTATTTATAACTTTCTGAAAGGAACTTTACATATTTACATATATTATTAGATGTACAATGGAGAATTATACAAGGTTATGAACATAAATGATTGACTGTTTGTAGACAATGAACATGAAATTTTCATGCATTCCTGCCATCTCATATAATTTTTCGATAATTACAACTCCCTTTGTCATTGTTTTCTAGTCATTTATTAAGTCATTTTATGCTCATTTCCCTTGTTCAAAATATATAATAAACTATTCATACGGGAAAAAAATGTTGCAAAGAAGTGTACAATTCATATTTTTGAAAGCAAAATAGTGATAGGGTTGCTTGTCATATGTGTTTTTTCTTCCATGTTTTCCTTCATTCTCACTCATTTTTCCCTTGCATGTTTGAATTAATTCGTCTTTTTTAGAGCCATAACTTAATCATTTCAAGCAAAGTTGTATTAGATGTTTTATATACCGTGTCTTGTATTTTTACTAATTGGAATGATGATGTATATAGATGATATTTTTCAATCGGGGAAGTAACTAGAGTGGAAACAAAGGTAACAAGGGTCGAAGAGGAAGAGTGCCCAATGTGTTTTTGCAATAGGGAAGAAAAAAGAAGATAATATTCTATTTAAATTTTGATGTTGATTCTGAAGAGGTTAATCAGTTGGTGCAAACTGACTTCCTAAATCTTGCTAGACATCCTGCATTGTCACCTCCTCAAGCTCCTCCTAATCCTCCCATATAGCCAAATCCTAGTATTGTTGACTTCCCTAAACCTTATTTGCAACGAACCAATGATGGTTGGGAAAATATTCTTGCAAATCCTCCTTCTGGAAGAGCCTGTTGTCTTGATAATCCTTTTCCACCTCCTCCTCCTTTCCATTTTATGCCTCATGTTGCATCTGCTACCTCTATGGCCTAGTCAATTCAAGTCCCTAGAAACTACAAAGTGATGCCTATTGAATCCAAAATGGACAAAGGAAAACAACCTTTCAATTCAGCAAGCTCTTAGTAATCGAAATCCTCTCCCATACAGTCAAAATAGCCTTCATCGCAAGTAGAAAGTAATGAGAGAAACATTACTTTCAATGATATGCACCCTGAGATAGAGAAAGTGGAAGGAAATAAGTATGTTGATAAAGAATTACTTAAGCACATGGATGCTCTCTTAGAAAGAAGTAGGCAAAGAGAGGCATTATGTAACAAAAGGTATTATTTCTAATTCAATTAAATTTGTATGATGACATTTCCACCTCGACATTTGATGCGTATTTTGGACAACAAACACATGATGTTATTTTTGAAAACTTTTAATATCGTGCCATTTTGATATTTTTGGTATGTACAAGTGTTTGCTGATGTGGCATGTTTATATTGGTTACTTTTTGATGTTGATATATACATGATGTTTAATTATATGCTGGAGTTACAAGGGAAATTTTGGAAATAAAGGAATGAAGACTGTAGGGTACCCCACCTATTATTTATTATTAATTTACCCTTATTATAAATAAAACTTGTCCTCTCCTAACTAAATTTATTTAACTTTAAAACAAAAGGTAGCTGAACTAATCAAACTACTTTTTGAAGACATAAAAGGAGAAAAGAAAGACAAATGAAGGACATGAGAAAATAGAGAGAGAAAACTTCTAATAAGGTTTGTTCATGCCCTAAGTGAGAATATATGTTCATTCATTCCACTCTGAGTATATTTAGAGCTAAGTTATCTTTTTGATAGCAGGGCTATTCTAAAGGTGGTGAAGAAAGGACTAGGAAGCATTGATTATTGACATGCTCCAAGGTCATCCATTCTTCTTGAAAGTCTATTTAGTTTTAGTTGGAATTTCTGAAATTATTTCGGTGTTGATTAATGCTAGTTTTGCAGAGTCAAGACAATGATGCACTTGTAGCTTGGATTGATCTAGTTCAATTTTCAGTTCTAGTATTGTTCTTTTGAGACACTAGTTATCTATGTATGAGTCAAATAACATCTTAGACTTCTAATTCTAATTATGATCCAAACCCTCATAGGGGTTTGAAAATATAAAATCAGTTGTAACTCAGATTGATATCAATAAAGTTATTTGCTAATTTCTTCTCATTTATGAGACTTGTTGTACACTGATTTTCAGATTTTTTCTATCTTGCATTTTCTTATTCATATATTTTATAAATTCATTTTTCAAGTGCTTGTTCTATCTGTAAATTTATTTCACATAAAAGATACAAATTTCTATAATAGCATCGGATCCAAGAATCTATTTCTAGAGGTTTGAATAAGATTTTTGATAGGCTATAAGCCCAGGGTTATAATCTCGTCTATCTCACCTAGCCTAGTGATATTCAAAAATGTTTGAGTGAGGTTTTTTCCATTCCTTCCACTAACATTTATTTGGCGACCATACTGGGGAGTTCTTTTACTCTAAGGTTCTTTTATTTTATTTTATTTCTTTTCTGTTCTTTTTGTTTAATGACTTTGCCTACCCCACAATAACCAAACATAAGGTTTCCTCTTCCTGACCAAAGAAGTACCACCTTATGTCTTTTATAAACTTCCATAACCCATGAAGAACTTGAACATTCTTGGGAGGTTATCGCTCGGGATATTGAAATCCAAGAAAAAAGAGGAGTTGTTCAAAGAAAGGCTCATAATCATCCTCCTTAATATAAGGTTGTCTTATGACCACCCAATATCATTCATCAAGATGAAAAAAAGGTCATCCCCCTAAATTTGATCCTTTCTTTGAGATAGGAAGGAGAAAAGAAGTCTTAGAATGCTTTCAACCAAGTCTTATAATATCCTTATCTGATTTTTAGACCGAGGTAACAAGTACATCAATATCTTTTCCTCCTAGGAAATATATAATGACTTCTTTCGATGGTTTCAATAGTACTAGTAGAACTAATTCATCACAAGCTTCTTCTTCTGCCTTGATCGTAAGCATGTAGAGTCATTTTAATCCTTTCCAATCAACCACAAATCCTACAAGTTATCAAACAATACAATTTATTCCAATTTGAAAAGGATGAAAATGTTACTCCATGGCATGTGTCCTCTCCTTTAGATATGGACCTAGACACCATTCCTCTTCCAAAGTCTAAAATTATTTTCCTACATTGTCTGGCAATGGAACTATTTCGGTTAATGAACATTTGTTTGTTTTTTCAAATGCATGCTACAATATTAGGGCAAATGTGACACATGCATGAGACTATTTGTTAATTCTTTGGAAGGAAAGGTTGTTGTCGATTTCTTTGAATTATCACCTAAGATATTTAAGACTTGGGATGAATTATCTTATTGGTTTAAATCAACATATGGATAACCTCAAAGTCCAATGGATTTTTTAAAAGACTACAATAAAATTGTTTACACAAAAGGCGAAACAATCAAGTATTTTAACTTACATTTCACCAAATTATACAATTAGATTCTGAAAATAATTCGACCACACAATAAAGCTTCCTTAATGAATTATTGCAATGCATTACCTTCCACTTATTTCCATAGGTTGGAAGAAAAGAATACTAATAGTCTGAGATCTGCATTACAAGCTTGTCTAGAGTTAGAGGAGCATTTGACAAGAACACGACTTCCTGTTGAAGATTATGTTAAATAAACTGACATGTCAACTGTGTTACAACTTGTACAAGATATGAACAAAAAAAATGTTTACTTTCAGAAGAAAATGGGTGTCTTATACCTCTGTAGAAACCTCCACCAATAATACCTTAAGAAATTAGACTCATAGTTTTCAGCCTAAGGCAGTTCTCTCAAGAACTTGGTGTAATTTATATGAGAAGAATCATGATGAGGACACTTGTGAGATCAAAAGGAATGCAAGAGAATGTATCTTTGGAAAAATATTTGATACAACAATTGTTTCCTTATATTGGGATAATGAAGAGGATGTGATGATGGTTGATACTCGAAATAAATATTATTAGAGCAAGGGAAAATTTGGTCCTCCTAAAACCAATTTTTCTCTGAGTACATCCTCTCATCAAACTGATCCTCAAATCATAAGGGGTAATCAGAGTCTAGAGGTTTCCACCTCATCTTATTAATCTAAATATAATATGTTGAAACAATTGGCTACAACCAAAGCAGATGCATCTTTTTTAGACATGGTGATTGTCCCTGAACAACAAAGGCATATGAAAGATTTTATGGAAGGTAAATATTCAATTGATGCCCGTTTGAATGAAAAATAGAACGAAGAAGAAATGTATATAAATAAAGTAGGTGTATGTAATACTATAAGTTATGTAAAAAACACTACTTTTTACGTTGTCTAATTGATGGGGGATCTGGCCCCAATTTTATGTCTAATATTATCACGGAAGAGTTAGGTATTTCATGTACCAATGAAAATTTAAAACATATGTTGTATTACAATAGTCAGCGACAAGCCATTATTGGTGAAATCAAACATGTACCTTTGGTTTTGTGTGCTCACCCTGAGATAAAGACCACTTGTAATATTCAAATAATTGATATGCCAGTTATCAACTATTCTGTAATATTAGGAAGAGTCTGGAAAACATTAACCAATGGATACATTTCTATGGATGGAACACACATTTCCCTTCCAAAAAATGGAAAGAATATAATTGTTCTTCAGGAGGGACGAATCTCACCATACATTGAAAGAGTTCCTCAACCGCATGTAAATTACATTGAAGAGGATATCAATGTGTACTCAATATTTCTAGAAGAAGATAATGATTCTGATGCATAGCTACTTGACCATGAATATGGTATCTGGCACATGCACTTTGATGGTGCATGCTCTAGTGAAGGTAATGGAGCAGGTATAGTATTGTATTCAGTTGTAGGAAAAATTCACAATTTCTCTTACAAATTAGAATTTGCATGTACTAATAATGTAACATAATTTAAGGCCTTGATTCTTGGAATAGAGAATGCATTCAATCGTGGTTGTTATCATCTTTCTATTTTTGGGGATTTTGAACTTATTTTCAATATCGTTAGAAGAATTTAGACCCCATATAATAAATTGCTAAAAATATATACACAACCAGTTTGGTAATTAATCTCTAATCTTCTATCTTTCAACATTACTCATATTGGGAGAGACCTAAATTCTATGGTAGATAGGCTTGCTATTTTTGTAGCTAGTCCTACAAGACAGTTTCTCCTTGAGAGGCTAGATTGTACATTTATGTCATTATATTGTCCTCATTTTCTAGACAATGTTGAATCTTGGCAAGTTTTCCCTATTGATGAAAGTATATGTGATGCAGGAGCATCTCTCCACGCAGCCAGCCACATCAGTGTGCATGCATTCATGTGCTGAAAGGGAGGTACAACCTCATTTTAAATTTGAAATGAATGTGATTTAAATGCTTAGGCTGTTGAGCCATGGAAAGCCGTGCTTTATGCAGGCTGTAGATAGGATCAGATTTAATGCCAGATCGGCTGAGAGCTAGTTCCAGGCGCTGGACTAGACAACCATTGAATGTAAATTAATAGAGTAGGTAAACCTGGAGGAAAGCGCTCGATGAGCCCCTCAGGTAAAAGAGATTTTAGATCTCATTTTGAGTTAGTGAGCTAGGAGATGAATAGATGAGAAGAGCAAGAGAGAGCTCTAGAACACCATTTGTAAAGATACAGGCATTTTGCCATTTTTAATACAAACGACAGTTTTCCTGCATGGGTTCTGTGTTAGCTGAATGTCTGTGTGTGTTCCATTATGCTGTATGTGTATATGTTGTTATTATGCATGTGCATGGTGTTTTGATTTCAAGGATGAAGGTATTTGAGGTTTCACGCTAGGAGGGCGTGACAGAGTGCTGTGGACTCTGAATATCGGTGCACTGAGGCACTTCTGAACACTGCGGGGTTCAGACAAAGACGTGCTGAAGCACAGGAGCTGGAATCAACAACTCAAGGAGGAAGACCTGTGAGGTTGCTGAACACCCCAGGAGGTAAGGCTGTGTGGGTGCGAAACACAATTGTAGACATAATATCTTAGGAGTTCTATAAAGGCTCTGCCAAGTGGGCATTGAGCATAAGCACGACGTGCTGGAGGAAGAACTCTGCTGAGAGTTTGAAGGAGAAGCGGAATCACTGAGGATTCTGGAAGGCTCTGCCAAGTGGGCATTGAGAAGGTGCGTAGGCACGTAGAGAGAAGGAAAAGCTACTCTGCCAGGAGGGCATCGAGTCAGTGTGCATGCAAGCACAGAAGAGGAAAGAACTCTTTGAGTTCTGTGAGCTGAAGGAAGAGTCCACTGAGGGACCTTTACTGGTTTACTGAATACCCAGAAGGCTCAGCAAGAGGTTGCTTGGGCGAAGGAGCCAGGAGGGTGTCCATATTCTCCATCTGTGGGAGAAGAAGGACAGAATACCTTAAGGGTATGAGTGGTTGCAAAAGCTCAGAAGAGATAGCACCAACGTGTGCATGAGGAAACTCTGCAAGGAGTGCAGAAGTCGAAGAATCCTTCGAGGATTCAAATATAGAAGCTCGGGAGGGCCAACGTTCTCATATGTGTAGCAGAACTCACAGTCGTGGAGTTCACAGAGACGAAGCAAAGGTCGATCCCTTTGAGAGGGTGAATTTCTCCCAAGGTTGGGAAGAAAGTGCAGAAGTTCAGGAGGCGCAGCGACGACCGTTGGATCGGCAGAGGAAACAAATTCTGGACCGTTACAATACTGGATCGGTAGAGGAAACAAATCCTGGACCGTTGAAGAGATTTACGTCCAGGAGGAGCTCAGGAGGAGCCTACAACAGAAGGAGACCGACAGTCGTCAGATCTCACATAGAAATCCCGTCAGCCGTTGGATCGGGAGAAGGCGTGCAGAGGTTAAGACTCAGGAGGAGCGGAGAGAGGGAGAATTGATCTGAGCCGTCAGATCTGGAGTGGAAATCCCGTCAGTCGTCGGATCAAGCTGGAGTTACACAGGGGTTAGCAGTTGGGATATCAACCATCGGGAAATCGAGATTCTTGAGGGCAAGAGAATTGAGACTTCGCAAGTTGCGAAATCCCGACGAGATCTGGACCGTCCGTTAGCGAGGACACGTGGCAGAGATCAAGTGCCATCGGCGGTTTGGCGCATCGGGAAATTGGCATTCCGGTGGACTCAAGATCGGGGAAATCCCAGGATAAAAACCCCGACATAATCTGAGTCGTCCGTTCACACGGGACAGGTGTCAGGAATCTGACGAAAGTTGGAAAATCGGGAAATCGGAGTTCCCAGGGTTGAAGGAAATAGGACATCGGAAGTCCCAAAATCCCGGAGGGATCGGGACCATCCATCTGGAAGGACGCGTGGCAGAAATCAGAAGGCGCCATTAGGGGGAAGTCCCAACTGGAGGTTGTTCATCGGTTAATCAGAAATCGGGATATCAGAGATCCCGTAGACATGGTGTTCGCGCATTTTGGAACCGCGAACCCTGAAATCCCGATAGGATGGGGATAAGATAGTGGTCACGGGGACGGTGGTCACGTGGACCGAGGGTTCAACCCGGAAGCCAGCAAAGCGCATCAGGGATCGACATTTCGAAAGTCCCGTGGACATGTACATTGGGGCATTGAAAAGCCCGAAACTATGAAAATAGTATATGACTACGGTCATATGGGAGCAGGTCACATGGATCATGCTCTAATCAGGAGGGGCCAAAGCTAAGAAGGATTTGAAGAATCAGGAGTCCCGTGGACAAAGGGTTTATACACTTTGCGATTGCGAACCCCGAAGTCCCGAGGGAGATTCTTGACTGTGGTCATACGAGTTTGTGGTCACTTGGGCCAAGTGTTTAGCCTGGAGGGCTAAAGGGAGTTAGATCACATCGGGTTTTGAAGCCAAAACTCCGATAGAAGATATAAGGCTGCGGTCTTGTGGATAATGGTCATAGGGACCAGAAATCTAGCTAGGAGGGCTAGCGCGTAAAGGGGCGCATCGGAGAATCGGAGATCGGGGATTAGCGAGGTGAAGAACTCTCGACATAAGAGATAACGAAACCTCGATGCCCGATAAAAAGTTTCCTGTGGGGAAATTGGTCATGGCTTGGTGCAGGGGATGAGACAGGAAAAATTGCAGGACCTGTGGATTTGATTTTCACAGTGATTCCCGAGGGGATCAAAAGAGCCGCTTCGGCTCAACAGAAAGGGGAGTTGGGATCGATCCTGTGAGTGGGCGAGGAGTTGCAGGTGAGTTTTAGGTGGAGGTAACTCGCGCCTGCATCAAGTGGTATCAGAGCAGATTTCTTGTCTATATATTTCAGGCAAGAGGAGCGAGGAAGAGAAGGAGCACTCTGATACACGTCAAAGTGGTATCAGAGATTGGACTATGTTTTTATACTTCAAGCAAAGAGGAGAAGGCAGGAGGAGGAAGACAGAGTTATTGAGGACTCTGTGAGGACTTGTTTGCAGGTAGGCAATAGTCCATAGACAGTCAGGGAGACTGTAAGATGAAGCTGGACACACTCAATATGCAGAGTGACAGCAATAGATCTGCCAGGAAGGCGGATAAACACAACAAGATGGCTACTGAAGGCTATAAGCATGCTCTAAAGAAGAGTTCAGATTTGATGAGTGAAGTAGAAATGGATAAAGAGCTCGCTGACATAAAGCGAGAGATGGGGGAGCTCGAGTTGAGAATGCGGCAAGAGGAAAAATCGATATGGGTGCACAAGTGGCCCATGCATAAGCCAAAGATGAAATGGCTAGTCAGGGAGATGCTGGCTAAAGGACAACGTAGGCTATTGAGAAAATGGCTGAGGTATGCTGAAAACCTCAAGACCACTGAGGAGCAAGAAATGGTTCGCATCTGTGAACCAGAGATTGGAGACATTCTCGGTGAAGAGAATGATCAGAGATCGCTGCGGGATCTCATAGACTGCCAGGACGGCAGTGGAAGGTTTCCAAATTTCCATATGGGCAAGGGAACAGAGATGAGATCGGCTGAAGATCTCATGGACTGTCAGGAGGACAGTGAGGAAATTTTGCATTGCCAGCTGGGCAATGATCAAAGATCGCTGAGGGATCTCAGAGACTACCAAGAGGGCAACGAGAATGTCTCATATTGCTAGGTGGGCAGAGATGAACATTTGAGACTGTCTGAAAGTCTCATGGACTCGGAGGTGAGTTCGATTCAGCAAGGAATGCTGATGAAGATGGGATCAGTTGATATCATGGTCTGCCAGGGAAGAAGAGGAAGCATCCCATATTTCCAGGTGGGCAGGGATGAGAAGATGAGACTATCTGTGGGTCTCATAAACTCGGGAGTGATTTGGAATCAGCCAGGGGCACTGACAGAACAAATGGGATTGGATCAGTAGATACAACTGATAGAGGTGAAATATCAGGATGATATTCTGATGATTGGGGGAATACAAGTATTCCTACCATCTGCCCAGGAGGAGGCGGAAAATTCTGTTGCAGATGATACAACAACAACAGGGGAACAATCAGCTATGACTGTCAAAAGGAAATTGGAGAAGACATTTGAGACTGCCCAAGCAGATGAAGGAGAAGATGAGCGTTCTGAGGAACGGCTCAATGCTTTCAGCTAGGAAGCTGAAAGAGCTGCAACATTGGAGATGACAACAAAAGGAGAAGAACAAGGAGGATATGAGCATTCTGAGGAATGGCTCGATATTTTCAGCGATGCAGCTGAAAGGACTGCAACATGGGAGTTTGCAGCAGCGGAAGAGGAGGAGGAAAACAACATTTTCTTTGCTGATCCGTGGGAACAGATAGAAGCCTTGGAAGAAAGGGTGAGGGTGCAAGGAAGGCACATCCAACAGGTGAGGTTGGAAACAGATAAGGAGGAAGGCATGGGAGATCATGATGATCTGCCCAATGGCCAAAAAATTTTGTAGCTGAGGAGACTGCAAAAACAGAACCAGCCGAGGGAGCAGCTGGATGAAGTGATCAAAGATATCATGGAGCTAATGTTGAAGTCAACAGATACTGCCAACAGGGAGAGGCTGAGCAGAAGAGTAGCAGCATCAACAGCAGAGTGGAGCATATGGGAAGCTCCAGATGTTTGTTTGGGATCCAGGAGGATTTCCAACAGTTGAGAGGGGAAGCGCATGAGAAGGAGCTCATGATTTTGCAGCTGAGGAGTATGATGCAGGAGCATCTCTCCACGTAGCCAACCAACCAACTGGCCACATCAACGTGCATGCATTCATGTGCTGAAAGGGAGGCGCAACCTCATTTTAAATTTGAAATGAATGTGATTTAAATGCTTAGGCTGTTGAGCCATGGAAAGCCGTGCTTTATGCAGGCTATAGATATGATCGACTTTAATGCCAGATCGGCTGAGATCTAGTTCCAGGCACTGGACTAGACAACCATTGAAGGTAAATTAATAGAGTAGGTAGACCTGGAGGAAAGCGCTCGATGAGCCCCTCAGGTAAAAGAGATTTTAGATCTCATTTTGAGTTAGTGAGCTAGGAGATGAATAGATGAGAAGAGC
>SNQJ01S0137727.1:0-25398 GCA_010110895.2 Picea sitchensis | reverse complement strand
TCATGTAGAATAAACACAACCTTGAAAGAAACAGGCCAAGCACATATGTATATTAATGAAAATAGAGCAAAGTTATTACAAACATGATGTAGATGCAGTAGCTTTTCCAAGATATCCTTGTCCAACCCTTTTCTCAAATAATCGACACAAAATGATGATGCTTCAATGATAAATCTCCCTTATGAGTTCATAAGTTTGATGCCTTCAATGTCTCTTCCTTTCACCATGAAGAGGCCTCCTTATATATCCTTGGATAGGCCTAACCACTTAAGATATTCTTTGGATAGGTTGAGGATCCTTCTCCTTCAGTTGTGGATCTTCCCTAAGATCAAGCCTTGACCCCAGTTCCGAATCCAACCAAATCTAGAGATGAGGGGGATTCTTCCCTGATTTCTCTCAACAATACAAAATTCTCTCGAAAAAGGCCTGTGCTCCCTCAGAATGGGGCATAGAATGTTGCAACGCTCCCCTAAAAGAGGGTACAAAGAGTTGACACTCCCTGACAGTGTATAGGGGAGCGCTGCCTTCCAAAATTGATTTTTGAGTGGTTTTTTCCATGGAAAAAGACTTGTACTCTCTGTCAAATGATTTCTCCTCTTCAAAACCAGTCCTTTGAGGTGTCTTTCAAGTGTTCTTGATAATTTCATCTAAGACACGACATAGGCAATATGACAGTATGATGTTTGTGACACTTGCAGCCAAAATACGACACTTGCGACATTGGTAATGACGACACTAGGCCATCATCGTAATGAGTAATTTTGTTGTGTAACAGATTGCCCCCCAAAGTGAGAAGTTAGAATATAGGAACTGATGACTGAATTACTTTGTAGACTTTTTTGAGCAAGGGTATGGACTTAGAGAACCTAGAATAAGCTACACACAACCATCAAACAAATATTATGACATGTTTCAAACCCAAGGTAGGCATACCTATGCTTGAGTGATAAAGACATTCAAATACACTGTGGATCCATAATTATATTGACAAAACGGTATAGCCACTAAATATACAATGTGGATCTATACTCCTATGAACTGAACTGATTGTAGCCATGAATAATACATAGTGTATCTACGAGACGACAAGACATAGCCACAACCAATACAAAGTGGATCTATGTGACAATATATGTGTCAATGTTCAAAAGAAACTCCGTCGCAACCTGGGCAAAGTACATATAAGAGTGATGACTCAACCCAGGGTATTCTTACTGATCCTGATGTAGTACAAATCTAACCATGTGAATAGATGTCCTAATGTCGAACATGGAAAAAACCACTTGATTATCGGTCAATGAGGTAAATTGTTAACAAGCACGAGGGAAATCACCATTGATGTCAATGATTCCCAAGGTAATCTAGTACATTCCAACAAATTTGAATGGATGAGCTGAAGTTGAACATATATGGAATCATCCAATTAGAAGTCAATGATGTAAACCCACTTTCAGACGCGAGGAGGCCTGCCATTGAGGCATGCAGGTCCCAAGGTACTAATTGGTTTCTAAGTCTAGTTCCTGGATAATGTGTTGAAGTCGACATGAAAAGACTCATCGAAGGAGGGCTTTGAAGTATTCCCCATCAATGACATGAAACTAAAACAAAGATGTAAATTTGTGGATCAAATGAACATGGATTGACATGGGTATTGAAACATGAATTTTTTTATGGTTGACTCTCAAGGAAGATACTTCCCTTGAACACTAAGGCATAACAACAGAAACATAACACGAGCCAAAACATGATGATGCAATGGATATGGTGAATTTCGTCAGGTGACCCAAAGGAGTAAGAAAGCTCAGAGGATTGGTTCAGTGCATAGGTTCACTGGATTAAAATGTGTGCAAAGAAGAAGTGTCGTTTTCAAGGGTGACTGCAAGAGTTACTAGTAATGTTCTCAAAAACTACTTGGCTTGCTTCTTTCAATTTTTCCCCTATTCAGATAGACGAGTACCTCTTTTTGATTTAACGAGCTTGAGGAGGGTAACACATGCTCGATAAAACTCACTTTCGGTAATTCCCTCTTCCTTTATTTAACAAAATGGAAGAAGTAAAGGTTTGGTCCCGTATGGGCCCTTCAATGTATGATTGTTTAACGAGTCCAGAGAAGGTAAAATCAGTGGTTTTTCATATTTAGAGAGTCTGAAAATTACTTAAATATGACTCCAGTGTTTTCTTTTTTCGTAATGTTAGTCTCGCTAGGCCGAAAAAGAGATAAATTATCACTCGAAGGAAGCCCTTTCAAACCTTTTAATGAGTGGGAAAGGAAGCAAGATCACTTGGCAATATTTTCATGTTTAGAGAGTCTAAAAAGAGATTAAAGACGACTCCAAGGGGTTCCTTTATTGTGTATCCACGCGAGTCTGAAAAAGAGATAAAAGTTTACTCGGTGCGTTCTTATGTTTTTACGAGCGTGAGAACGAACTAAGACTATGGTCGTTAATGTGACAAGATGAAAACCGAACAAAAATTCTCTGAAACCTATCAATAATGTCAAAACTGCATGCCAGCGTATTAATAAGGCCTCCAAAATATTTTTCAAAACCCAAAAAAAACTATGTCTTAGGAAAGAATGAAATTTATAATAGTAAAATGGGGTAAAAATGTATTTTACCATTTCATCTGTGCAAAGATTTGTAGCAGTGGAGAATTTGAGCTTTGGAGGGTGAATCTTGCTTTGTTCGGTACCGAAGCTACAGTCATCTATTTCTGTCACCGTCTGGATCAGGTTGGTGTTTTTCTTCCTCTCTTCAATTTGTACAGTTTAAATTTTGTTTTAAGGAAATGACTGGTCTTTAAAAATGTTTCCCCGGGTTGTCTCAAGTGCCCAAAAGGGCTCATCATGGCTCTAGAAATAGAGGGGGAGTGCTACCTGATTTTGTAAGTGCCCCTACAAGCTGATAAGGGAGCACCAATGCTCTGATGTGAGAGCAAGAAGGGCACTGACCGGAATGCACAAGGAAAAGTTTCCCAAAAATGCTAGCGCTCCTCTAATGTGAAAAGGGGGGCATTATATTTTTCCACAACGACCTAGTGGCCATCTTAAGGGAGCATTGGCACCCTGGTGTGCGTGTATAGGTGGAATTGGCCTCATAAAAAGAGAAAAAATGTTTTTGAAAGTTTTGTGTTGCCCAATAATTGTCGAAAAAGCATGACTAATGACTTTTGGTTGTTGATGATTGTAGGTAAACTCAAAAAAAGTAATGATCGAGTGGAAATAAAGTAATGACGAGTAGCCCATGTGGTGGTGTGCTACTTAGAGAAAAATGTGAGGCGGGAGGACTAGGACCTCACTGATATTTTTGTATAGTCTTTATGATGATGTTATGGGCACGAGGACCCAACATTTTCCCCTTCTATGTACTTTTTTGATGTTAATCAAAAATTTTCTGTCACGCTGTATATATATACATATCAGAGTTTTTATAGTGCTAAATGATGTTTTCAAATAATGATGTCTTTTGACGTTAATAAAATGATGCGTTTAATTTACATGTGATGTATGATTTATTTCCTTTATGAAACCTCATCTATCTGTGAGATATAGATCCATGATGTAATTGGCTAACGAATCCGAAGTTGAATTAAGTTCTCTTGGTATGTGTCTGTATTCGATGAAATCAAACATTCGTTCAATATGATGAACTCGTAAGTGGAGACATAGTAGGATAGGATTGCAAATAGCGTAGATTCGATTAAGTTGACAGAACATGAGTTGAGAATCTAGGTTAACGATCATATGAGAAACACCTAGGGAGGAGGCTTCAATTAAAATTTCGATGACAACATGATATTCTGCCATGTTGTTAGTTGTCAATCCTAAGAAAATACCTCCTGAACTCACCAACTCGTTAGAGTGGTAAATGACCCAAGCTATAGAAGCAACATTCTGGGTGTGTCGACTAGAACCATCCGCAAACCCGACAAAGATAGGAAAGGAAGATGTCATCTGCCCACGCAAACACAAGACAAAGTATAAGAGGCTAAGGAAAAAATTGTTCACGTAAGAGAAAATACACACCAAACTAAAAATACAATAGTGTACAAAGCATGCATGATAGATGTTCTATGCATAGTACTTCTTAAGGTAAATCCCGTTTTGGGGCTCACCCAGGGAGATTTTGTCGTAGTCAACTAGCTCGTAGGCACCTCTATGTAAAACATATTTCATGATGTAAGGACCATGCCATAGAGTTTATAACTTACCTGTCCTTAACTTATCATGAGCCTGGTCATAAACAAGGACTAGGTCTCCTTCTGCAAAAGTATGAGGGAGGACGGATTTTTTGTATTGATTCTTAATTCGCTTTTGATACGTCTCGTTAACGAGAGCGGAATCACTACGTGTTTCATCCAACCTCATCAGGTGTATGAAGAATTCTTCTTCGGCAAAACTATGAGGCATGAGTTCTACTTTGAGTTTCAATGAGGGAATTTCACACTCGATCGGTAAAACAACTTCTATGCCATATACTAATTGGAAAGGAGTGAATCCAGTAGTAGTTTTCACTAAAGTACGGTAAGCCTAGAGAGCGGAGAAAAGTTGTATATGCCAAGATGTATTGTTTTCCCCTACCATATGTTGAATCATGGTTTTAAGTACCTTGTTGATGGCTTCAACTTGTCCATTTGCTTGAGGATAGTACGGGGATGAGTTCTCATGGAGAAAACCCAACTTGGCATGTAACTCACTCATCATCTGGTTTTGAAAGTGTGAACTATAATAAGTGACAATGGCTTGTGTAACACCAAAGTGAGTGATGACGCGGTTGAAGAAGAAAAGAGATACAATACAACCATCATTCAGAAAGGTAGGCATAGCCTCAACCCATTTTGTGAAGTAATTGATGACCACGATGATGTAACCGTGCCCCCGACTGAGGTAGGCTTACACTGCATGAAATCAATGCCCCATTTAGAAAAGGGGTCGATGGAAATAGTAGGATGCACTGGAGCGGGGTGGGTGCGTGCCATTTTGTGAAAAACTTGGCAGGGTGGGAATTTTTTGACTGACTCAATACAATCTTTGAAAATAGAGGGCCAAAAGTAGCCAACACATAAGATTTTCTGAGCTGTAGCCATCCCAAAAAGATGACTGCTATAGGCTCCAAGGTGACAGTCATTAATAACATGTTCAACCTCTTCATGAGTCAAAAATAATTGTAGGATAGTATCAATACCACAATGATACAAAGTTTCACTGATGATAAGGTAGTGGCGAGAATGATGGTGAATACGACGACATTCTTCATGAGAGATATCAGGATGAAAATGTTGGGTTTGAAGATAAAGAAAGATATCTCCATACCAAGGATCCGACATGCTAATGAGGAAGAAAGTTTCATCGGGGAGAGAATCTTTGGGCTCAGTATCATCATCAACATGGGGAAGGTTGTATATAAGCTCCACAAACACCAAGGATTTTTTAGCTTTGGACTTAGCAAATTCGAGATTGAATTCCTGAAGGATGATGATCCATTTAGAATATTTCCCCCCAATAACTTGACGTGTCAGAATGTGATACATGGGGTTAGAGTCTACGATAACTATGGTGGTGCAGAGCAAAATGTAATGAGAGAATCTATGGATAGAGATGACGACTGCCAGAGCCAACTTTTCAACATGTGAATATCGGAGCTTGGGACCAACTAGACTTTTTCTCAAATAATATATCATGTGTTCCTCATCATGAGGGTCCTCTTGAACAAACACCATAGCAATAGTGGAAGTAGAGGATGCTAAGTAAAAGATATAGTCCTTCATGTAATTCGTACGATGAAACAGAGGTGCGTTGGTCAATGCATGCTTAAGAGCATCAAAATATCATTGAGCAGTGTCATCCTAGATGAAAGGTGTGTATTTCTGCAACAATCTCATAAATCCTTTGGTAATATCAGCGTAGTTACAAATTAAATGGCGGAGAAATTTTTCTTTCCCCTGCAAACTTTGGAGTTGTGTCAAATTATTAGGTGGAGGTAAAGAAAGGATAGCTTTAATTTTTAAGGGATCCACCTGAATCCCGTCCTTGGAAACAATGAAGCCGAGGAGTCAACCTGATTCGACAACAAAGACACACTTATGTGGGTTCAAACGAATGCGGTAGAACTGACATCAAAGAAAAATAGCCCATAGATGACCAAAATGGTATGATCGACTGGATGAATGGGCAAGTAAATCATCGAGGTAAGATTCTGCAATATCTTTGATATCGTGGAAAGCATATGACATGGCTTGCTGGAATGTAGCACCAACGTTTTTTAGGCCAAATGGTAGTTTCTGATAGGAGAAATTTCCCCATGGGAAGATGAAGGTTGTATTATGCTGATCAGTAGATAAAATATCAATATGGTTGTACCCTGAGAAACCATCCATGAAAGAGAAAATCACACTACCTGCACAATTATCAATGATCTGGTCGATGAAGGGCATAGGGTAGTTGTCTTTCAGACAAGCCTTATTGAGGTCCCTATAATCAATGCAGACATGAATGGTCCCTTGCTTCTCAGTGACCAGAACAATATTCGAAACCCATTCCGTCAAAGGGACAGGATAGATGAAGCCATATTTTAATAATTTCTCAACTTCTGCCTTAATAGCCATGGCCTTCTTAGGATGGACCAGGCAGAGTTTCTGTCAAACAGGTTTTACACCTGGGTAGGTTTTAATCTCATGCACAACAATTGAAGGATCGATCCCTGGCATTTCCTCGTATCTACAAGCGAAGACCTCGTATAATTATTTAAATAAAGCAGTATAAGAAACCACTTCCTCGGGCGAACAATTAACACTGAGATTAATATTTTCCATGAAATCTTCCTTGATTGAAATGTCAATAATGACCACAGAGGTAATGTTTCCTAAATTCCCCTCAGAAATAGTGTCTTGTGTAAGTATGGATGATTGTGNATTGTATTTCTTCAAGAGATGGAAGAAAAGAGGATCGATGATGGTTATCATCCCAATTTACATCATCAATTCTAAGAATTTACATAATATATTCATGAGATGGAAAGATTTGATAAATGTAGTCAAAGGCAGACGTCAAGGAATTTAACCAAGATGGCATCGAGTAGGTGTCAGGTGCCAAGAGATGTTGGTCATTTGAGGAGGGAGAGGCTAATTGAATAGAAACATATGAAGCCTCATCTGGACTCAGTTTCATGGTGTCACCTAACACATCGAACTCTATAGAACTTGGTACAATCCAGGGACCAGATGATTCCAAAGACTGATAAGTCATATTCGAAATCATATTGACTATGGAAATATGATGCGTGGTAGGAGGAAGTGGTGCAGGGAAGGTACCCATAAGGGTGGAATATTTTAACAATCCTACACCAACACTTTCATATGTTATCTTGTGATCTCCCAAAAAAAGAATATTGTTGGTAGCGGGAGCACGAGCATTGGGTGTACAGAAATCTAACTGATCGATAGTGACAATTTTTCCCTAATGAGGAAATTGTACACATCGAAACACTGACGAAGCAACAATAGTCATAGCATAAAATCAAATTATTATGAGTAATAATTTGTAATCGAGGGGAGCATCGACCACCTCGATGTCAACAATGATGGTTTTTCTGCCCAACTTGACGGACAAGGACTGCAAAAGACCGTGGAGATGAAAACCTCACCCATCAAATGCGTGCAACATCGTTGGGGATTTATTAAGTGTGGGTGATTTTAATCCTTTCCAACACGCTAAATACATGACACAAGTAGAGGATCCCTCATCCAAGATGGTATGGTGAATTTGTTTATTGTGAACAACAACATCAATTTGGAAATCAATTTGGTGGGAGAGTCAAGACGTAAAATTGTCCATGTTAAACGTGATATTGTTGGACGAATCAGGATCAAAAGCGCCAATAGTAGCCAAGAGAGTTCTACGTTGATTGGGGTAGTGTTGTAGAACTTCTAACAGAGACATACCACATGGTGCTTGAGCCAAATCTTCAACAATGTTGTAGTTCTAGGTGGCACGTGAACTAGGATTAAAGGTAGATTTGCGGATAGTGATCTTAGGAGGTATAATATAGAGTCGAACATAGTTTTCTCGATCTGAAGTGATCCAAATGGAGGAATAACAGAGGAAAGACCACTAATGGTACTTTATCGGATCCATCACCATCCTCCGTTAGTCCCAATTTATGTTACAAGAGAATCCCCCTGCAGACAAGTGGATTCCCTCTTAGGCTCTAGACTCCTAAGACCAAGACATAAAGGGTGCTAAAGTTGGTCACTGACATCCTTTTAAATCTAGCTAAAATAATGTATAGAGAAGAGGAAGAAAGGAGTACCTTTTCAATGATTTTCATCCTTGCACATTCAGAGTTGATCTTTGATCCCCAAGCTCCTCGATAACTCCTGAAAACAAAACAAAGACAAAACAAGCTTACTATTCTACTAATATTATCTTGAAACCAAATCTATCTAATAGAGACAAGTTCATGTAGAATAAACACAACCTTGAAAGAAACAGTCCAAGCACATATGTATATTAATGAAAACAAAGCAAAGTGCTTACAACCATGATGTAGATGCAGCAGCTTTGCCAAGCTCTCCTTGTCCATCTCTTTGTTCAAATAATCTACACAAAATGATGATGATTCAATGATAAATCTCCCTTATAATATCATCTGTTTGATGCCTTCAATGTCTCTTCCTTTCACCATGAAGAGGCCTCCTTATATAGCCTTGGATAGGCCTAACCACTTAAGATATTCTTTGGATAGGTTGAGGATCATTCTCCTTCAGTTGTGTATCTTCCCTAAGATCAAGCCTTGACCTCAGATCCGAATCCAACCAACTCCAGAGATGAGGGGGATTCTTCCCTGATTTCTCTCAATAGTCCAAAATTCTCTCAAAAAAGGCCACCACTCCCTCAGAATGGGGCATAGATCATTGCAATGCTCCCCCAAAAGAGGGTACAAAGTGTTGGCACTCCCTGACAGTGTATAGGGGAGTGTTGCCTTCCAAAATTGATTTTTGAGTGGTTTTTTCCATGGAAAAAGACTTGTACTCTCTGTCAAATGATTTCTCCTCTTCAAAACCAGTCTCTTGAGGTGTCTTTCAAGTGTTCTTCATAATGTCATCCAAGACACGACATAGGCAAGATGACAGTATGATGTTTGCGACACTTGCGGCCAAAATTTGACACTTGCAACATTGGTAATGAAGACACTAGGCCATAATCGTAATGAGTAATTTTGATGTGTAACACATGTTCATCGTTCGAATCATACTCTTGGAATAGAACCATGGCTATGTTAGAATCCTAAGTAGCCAAGTATAAGAAACAATCTCGACTATAATCGGGGGAAAATAAAAGTGGTGTACGGTTTAAAGCAAGTTTCAAATCTTCAAAGGCTTTGTTCACAGTTTCATCCCATACAAAATCATGGTCCTTCTTAATAATTTAGTGAAACCTTTCGTTAGTTCGACATAATTGGGAATGAATCATCATAGGTAGGAGGAGGAAAATTAATAATAGCTTGAGCCTTCAAAGGATCCACCTTGATCCCATGCATAAAAACAATAAAGCTGAGAATTTGTCCAGACTCCACATAAAAAACACATTTATGTCAATTCAATCATATGCAGTAATAACGACACCGTAGGAAAATGGCTCATAAGTGTGTCGGGTGATCTTGACGATGCATGGAATGCGTCAGTAAGTCATCTAGGTAAAGTTGTACAATATGCTTAATATCATGAAAAGCATAAGACATAACACATTGAAATGTTGCACCAGAATTATTTAGACCAAAAGGGCGTTTACGGTATGTGAAGGTACCCCAAGGGAAAATAAAAGCGGTGTTATGTTAATCCTATT
Organism: Picea sitchensis; assembly: GCA_010110895.2. Classification (NCBI taxonomy): domain Eukaryota; kingdom Viridiplantae; phylum Streptophyta; class Pinopsida; order Pinales; family Pinaceae; genus Picea; species Picea sitchensis. Next base: position 15,557 of record SNQJ01S0137727.1, on the reverse strand, counting down.
GATTAAGGTTGGTTATCATTGATTTCAAACTTTGAAGAAAGGCCTATAGCACAAAGGTTGGTTAATGGACCTAATATTGTTCGATTTAAATATGACTCGTTATTTTCTTTTCATGGTTCATAATAAGTAGAAATGGATGAACTCCAAAGTGGTCCCCTTATGGTGAAATATTTCACGGGAAGACTCTTTGCAGATTGAGTTATCCTAGAAGTATGGTTAGAGAACCCATGATTACTTGTGGAATAATGAGATGAATTCCAATGAATTTTTCCATGAAACTATCCTATATGGATAGTGCTTGTCATTTCATTTTCGGTGGTATGTGGAACATCACATAACTCCTCACGGTTAGAGAGTTATGGCCATGAGAAGTTGGATAATGTTAAGATTCAAAGACTGAATACAAAAGCACCACAATAGATATAGAAGAACAATATAGAAAATCTCTTTTATTACTATCAAACCCTTGAGGTGGGGAAACACCATACAATGGATCCTATTATGGAAGAGATCCTCTCCTGTTCACTTTCCTCTTCGAGGGGGCTTCCTCCTAATGAGATTCAGCTCCAAACACAATATTTGTATTCATGTCCTATTACATTGCTTGAACCCCTTTGTATAGTGCTACCATCACCTAAGAACATTCTAAAGGAGGAATCTTCTAGAAGTAGAATCTTCTAAGAAGTCCTCTTACATTTATTATATCTAACTACCCATTTATTATATCTAACTACCATAGTGGGCCTTATTTAATAATATAGTGGACCTAGTCCACCTTACATTGAATGTCCTCCACTATTATCACTATGGGCCCTCTGAGCCCCCCCACCACCTCTCTAACTACCTTACATTCCATCCCCCTTATGAAAGTGTTTTCCTCAATGCTTGATGTACAACCATATACCAGGGTCCCATGGATAAGTGTGGACCTTAGTGCTAAAGTAGACTAGAGAACTAGGGTCCCATTGAAAAATGGAAGCCACCATTCTGAAGTAGTCCAACCGCCATTATAAACTAGGGTCCCATGTCCAATTGATCCTGTGAACCCCACATGGAAGATATTGGCATCCAATAACCAACTGAAAATTATGCTCCCAATACTGACACCTATCATGTGGATCCAAATAAGAATATCCATCAATATCCATCTACATAGTGGGAGATGATCAAATATGAATTTGGAAGGAATAATACCATTGTAGAATATGCAGGCTGGACGTTGGTAACTAGCTCCTAATGTGGGACATTGATGTTCTCTACAGAAGGTGGAGTAGAGTCATCAAATAAAATATGGAAGTGGTTGTCATCCCAGAAATGAAATCTATCCATATACCAATCATCGCAATCGGCCTCGAGATCATACCAAGAATATCGCAGCTCTGATACCAGTTGTTAAGTACCTATACCAGATCTGCAAATATAATCACCACAAATATTGAATACACAATAGATCCACAAATCAAGATAGAAGAAACCACACTTTATTATATCAAACCCTTGAGGTAGGGCAAGACCATACAATGGATCCTATTGTGGAAGGGATCCTCTCCTGTTCACTTGCCTCTTCGAGGGGGCTTCCTCCTATTGAGCCACCCCTCCAAATACAATATTTCTCTTCATATCTCATTACATTGCTTGAACCTCTTTATATAGTGCTTACCATCACCTTAGAACATTCTAGAGGAGGAATCTTCTAGAAGTAGAACCTTCTAAGAAGTCCTCTTACATTTATTATATCTAACTACTATAGTGGGATTTATTTAATAATATAGTGGACCTAGTCCACCTTACATTGAATGACCTTCACTATTATCACTATGGGCCCTGTAGGCCCCTACTACTACCTCTCTAGCTACCTAACATTCCATCCCCCTTATGAAAGTGTTGTCCGCAATGCTTGGTGTACAACCATATACCAGGGTCCCATGGATACTTGTGGACCATAATGCTGAAGAAGACTGGAGAACCAAGGTCCCATGTAGAAAGGAAATCCACCATGTTGAATTAGTCCAACCACCATTGTAATCCCAGGTCCCATGTCCAAGTGCTCATGTGAACTCCCTGTGGAAGATTTTGGAACCCAATAATCGACTCAAAATGATGTTTCAAAGACCGACACCTGTCATGTGGATCCAAATAAGAAGACCCATCCACACAGTGGAAAAGGGTCGTAGAAGAATCTAGAAGGAATACTACCACTGTAGAATATGCAGGATGGAAACTGGTAATAATCATTGGCTCTCGATTTGTCACATTGATGCTCTCTACAGAAGGTGGATTAGAGTCATCAAATAAAATATGAAAGTGTTTGTCATCCCATAAATGAAAACTATCCATATACCAATCATCACAATCGTCCTCAAAATCATACCGAACATATATTTCTTGATTATATTCATCCCTAATGTCCGCCATAAGAAATCTCTCCTGCATTCTATCCAATGAATCTTGAATACTATGAAAACTATCATTGAGGCCATCTGAGGGGTCATGCAATCTAGCATCCAATGTGTCATACAATTGGAATTTGAATTATTCAGTAATTTGTAGAATTTATTTGAGGGTTTGAGAGGAACTATCCATCTGATCACCCTATGAACTCTTCGGTCCCACAACCGTCATGAAAAAACCCAAAAAATAGAACAATAAGTTACAGCAGAAAATCGCGGCTTTTTTTTAGAAAAACCCTAAAAAACTATTGAATTTAAAATGCTTATAACTTCACTTCCCAGACTCTGTTTCGATTGATTTGTTTTTTGAAATTGGATGAAAGTGTGAGAGGAATTCATATATGTAATTTGTTTTGGCAAATTAGGTCTCCAACTACTATAGAAATAAAAAAAAATTGCGTCGCCGTCTGCTGAAAAAACCCTGAAAAATTGCAGATTTTAAAACTTCAATATATTGACTTCCCGGACTCCATTTCAAATGATTTTTTTTTCAACTTTGGTTTTTTTCTGAGATGAACTCATATACACAACCTGGAATGTCACGGCCCTCTTTTTTTCTTCTTCGAAAAAAAAAATCTACAAAAATAAAAAATATTTGCCCACAATGTCTGTCAAGGAAAGTGTTATGATACCAATTGTTAAGAACCTGAATAGATATACAAATATAATCACCACAAATAATTAATACACAATATATCCACAAAGAAAGATACAAGAAACCACACTTTATTATTACCAAACCCTTGAGGTAGATCAACACCATACAAGGGATCCTATTATGGAAGGGATCCTCTCCTGTTCACTTTCCTCTTTGAGGGGGCTTCCTCCTAATGAGATTCATCTCCAAACACAATATTTCTCTTCATGTCCCATTACATTGCTTGAACCCCTTTATATATTTCTACCATCACCTAAGAACATTCTAGAGGAGGAATCTTCTAGAAGTAGAACCTTCTAAGAAGTCCTCTTACATTTATTATAATTATACACATTTATTATATCTAACACCCATTTTATTATATCTAACTTTACCATGGTGGGACATTTCCTTAATATAGTGGACTTAGTCCACGTTACATTGAATGACTTCTAGTATTATCACTATGGGCCCTCACAAGGCCCCACTACTACATCCTCTAGCTACCTAACGAGAGGGTAGTACAGAAGTTTGGGTAATGGACCCAAGTTTGTTTGATGGATAATGGTATGATTTTTGATATATTTTTAGGGTGACATATATATGGATAGTACATGTTAATCCATTTATGGTGGTGGAACTTTATATAACCATCTTAGGTTTGAGAGTTATGGCCTTCTGAAGTTGGAGGGACCCTCATATGTCATCTAAAGCCCCAAAAAGGTCAAAGTAGTCAAAGTGGTTTAAAAAGGTTTTTAAGGTAAATAATAGGGGTGAGTGATGAGTGCACTACGATTCAAAGTGAACAAAGATTAATTATTTAAAATAATAGAGATTTAATGGGGGTAGAGGTGGGTTAACCTAAAATAAAGGAGAGAAGTGGGCAAAGTGACCTAGAGATGTTTTAAAGGAAGCTGCTTGGGTATTAATGGAGACGGCTCTCTCATTTAAATGTATGAGAATATTGAATGCCTATAGGTTTTTGAGGTAAGCAAAGGATATATAATCCAAATTCTTGAGCGAAGGTGAAGAAAAGAAAGACATAATTCAAGGAAGGGATAAATTCTTTTGATGTTGATATTTTCTGGGTATGTTATTTACGGTCATCTGCATTTTAATAGTTTTTTATAGAGATAAGTCAGACTAAAAGTAGATTTTTATTCCATTAAAATATATCAATGCTCATTGGTAAATTCATATTGTGGAGTGGATTGTAGTTTAGGTTACACTCACATTAGGAAAATAGGGTTTGTGGATAGTCCTTAAACTAGTCAAAAGCAAGTGTTTAGGGTAAAAGCGTCCTTAACTTCTTCATGTAGATAAAAATTCAGTAATATGGCACATGTGTTGGTTATATTAAAGTCTATAGTATTCTTTGTAATGAAAGCTTCGGTCCTGATTCAAGTAATATTCCATGTGGGGCATGTGCTACAAGGAAGCTCTCTAGAATAAGCTAGAATTCAACAAGGTATACCATTTTGCAAGAACTAGTTTTATGAGAGGTTACAAGTAGTGACACAGGGAGGAATTTCATAAAACACCAAAGAACATTGTGTATCGGTTTGAGATCTTTATTCATTACATGTACAAATTTATCATTATTTCAAGTTAGGGTTGTTGACTAATCTAAAACTAGTCATGTGAGACTAAATAAAAGTTTGATGTAAATTCTAGTCTCTTGTTGTTTTAAAGTTAAGGAAGGTCTGAAGGTATGGCGTCCCTTATACACCGGGTCTATTATAGAGTTATAAATTATATTTGGATAATGAAATTGATGAAGGGGATTTTGTTTGAGGTACAAGTTGGGTACATGGTTGAGACAAATTAGTTGATGAGTTGCTTTTAACCCTTAAGGGTGTATGGATTCAGTGATGTTTAATTTTTATATTAGTGGGTCTGATTGATTAGTAGTTGACACATGATTGGTACATACCCAATACATGGTTAATTTACTTGTTTATGGTATAGGTTGATTACAAATTGTTGAATTACAGTTGATTTGCATGGTTGATGCACTTGTTTATGAGAATACCAGGTTGAAAGTGCAGTTGATACATAGTTCGAGGTTGTGGAATTTCTAGAAATTACAGTGTTATATCTTATAGTGATAGTGTAAGAGTGGTCCCATCATTATACTTGTGTACTTTAGGAGTGGTTAGACGGGGAGCAATAATTAGTTCTAGCCACCTTAGGTTCATAAAGAACATGGGGGTTGCTTAACCTCCCTTTTAGTTTATGCTCACATAGACTTTGGGAGCAGGCTTTGAGGTTGTAGCTTGAGAAACTAGAGGTTGGATCCTCCTTCCAGTGCAATTTGGAAAACAAAGGGAGGTTAACTTCCAATGAATGTAATTATTCAAGACATATAATAAAACATTATGTGGTTTCTTCCGATTTGGGTTTCCAATTAAAACAGTGTATAGTGTATGTGTGTGTGATTGTTCATTTCTTATTTCTCATTGGATAATAATTCTACATTGATATAACACTTGGATTATTTGAAAAATGATTATAATTACACTATTACTAATTCAGCCTTCTGCTGTCCAACAATTGGTATCGAGGCTTGAGTTCCTTGGAAATCGGTTTAACCAGCAGGTAGATCATGGAGAATATTGACTTGTATAAAAATGGAATACCATCGTTTTATGGATTGGTATGCTTTTTTGGAGCATAAGGATGAAGACATATATACATGCACATGGATTTCAAGTTTTGGCAATCAATTATAGATGGATAAACAACATAGCGGTTCCATAACAAGTGACAAAGCAATCAAACTCGGTGAAATTAATTCCAAATCCAAAATGCACTTTTGAATGGTACAGTCGGTATTAAAAGTTGCACATTGTAAATGCACTTTAAAGAGATTTTGGACAAACATTGAAATGTTGTGAAGGAGATGCAAAAGTCAAAGCAACAAAGCTTCCAAATTACAGTCAGGTTTGAACAACCAAAATGAAGGGAAGATGAGAATAATGCGACCTACTTCTTACAGTGGATGGCTTGGTGAATGCAATCATGGGATTGGGAGAAAATGAAGAATCCATTCCATCCATTCCATCCATTCCATCCATTTCCTTCCTTCCTTTCCATCCATCCATCCTTCCATTCCATTCCTCCGTCCATCCGCGTCCATTCCATTCCATTCCATCCTCCATCCTCCATTTCCCATTCCTCCATCCGGTCCATCCATCCTTCCTTCATCCATCCGTCCATCCATCCGTCCGTCCTCCTTCCTCCATTCCTCCATTCCATTCCTCCGTCCATTCCATCCATTCCATCCATCCATCCATCCATCCATCCTTTCCTCCTCCATCCATTCCTTCCATCCATCCATCCCGTCCATTTCCATTCCATCCATCCATCCATCCATCCTTCCTCCATCCATTCCATCCATCCGTCCATCCGTCCATCCGTCCATCCATCCTCCATCCATTCCATTCCATCAGGTCAGTCCTACCGGTCGAGGAGGCAATACAAGTCAATGATGGGAAGCCTACTATATGTGACAACATCTAGATCGAATGTAATGCAAGTAGTTGGACAAATGACACGATTTCAAGAAACTTAAAGGAATCACATGTATTAGCAGTGAAAGGATTTTTAGATATCTCAAAGGAACATAGAGTTTGGATTATGGTATCCAAGGAAGGGATCTATCACTTATTGCTTACCATAGATCACGGTTAGGCGGGTTGTATTGATGATCGACAAAACACTAATGAAGAAACATTCTACTTAGGTGAGTGTTTAGTATCATGGCTAAGCAAGAAACAATCGTAATATCCTTATCTTACTGTAGAGGCGGTACATTGTAACAGCATCATGTTCAGCCTACGAGTTCTTTGGATGAAACAAACCTAGAAACGGATATATAGGTTGAGTATGATGAGCCCATTCAATCTATTGTGATAATACAAGTGCACCATCGATATCTAAAAGAATCTAGTGATGCACTCAAGACAAAGAAAATTCCAATCAAGTATCACCTTTTATGGGGAGCGGGTTTAGGAGAATAACATAGAGTTGAGTATGTGGGCACAAAGAACAAGTGGCCGATTATATTTACAAAACCACTTCCGCGAGAAGCCTTTGGGTATCTTGGCGATCGAAGTTATTTTTATTCCAAAACTGGCTGTACAGATACTTATCTTATATGTATTTTATGGCCTACGAGAGGCTTACCGAGAGAAGACAATTGATCATGGGAGTAGCCCGGATGGGAAATATACCTTTTCCATTGACAAAGAGGGAGAGATTTATAAGATCGAGGAAGGGCAGACATGGTTCAGGGGACCATATTTATTATTGAATCTGAAGAGGGCATGGTTCGAGGGGAGAAGGAATGAAGTGAGCGCGTTTTGATGTTACATGAGATGTTACCATCAATAATACTAAAGGGGAGATTGGTGATTAAGGTTGGTTGTCATTGATGGCCAACCCATGAAGAAATCCACATTAACAAAAAATTGATAATGGATAATATTGTTTGATGTAAAGATGACTCATTATTGTCTTGTCATGGTTGATAATAAGTAGAAATGGATGAACTTCCAAGGTGGTCCCCTTATGGTGAAATCCCTCCACTTGGGGAAGATTACTTTCTTGATTGAGTTATCTAGAAGTATGGTTAGAGGAACCCATGCTTATTTGTGGAATAATGAGATGAATTCTAGTGAATTTTTCAGTGAAACTATCTTAGATGCATAGTTCTTTTCATGACATTTCTGGTGGTATGTGGTGTTAACTCCCAAAAATGAAACCGTTCTTTCGGTCGAATTTTGTAGTGGATATCATGACTATTGGTAGCGTCCTCAAGTTACTTTTGAGTTTTTATAAATTTGAAAATTTTTTAGATTTTGGTTTGAATTAGAAATAATTTGGATTGGTAAGTCTTCTTTTTCCAAAATTGTCATTTTTTTACTTTCCACGGCTAACATCTTTTCAAAGGGTTCATTCTGCGTTGTGGAAGGTGCTTACTGTAATTGGGAGCTCTTTTCATCGGTTATTGTATTGGTAATAAATCTTAAAGGTTTGACAATCATTGGTGATTAAGCTATGGAAGATGCATGCTACGCAGCTAGGGGAGACTTACAAAGTAGCTTATCGGCAGCTAGGAATTTGTACTCGGGTTGGCAACATCAAATCAGATCTTTGGGATAGGATTTGGGTAAATCTTAAACTTGCAGGGCACTTTCAATCCCTTCCCAAGCTCCAAATGAGATCTGAGAAAACACCATTGGATAGCTTAAATTCTCTAGATGTCGATCAACTATCTAAACATGTAAAACGGACTTTCCATGAACGAGAAAATTGATTTTGAAAATCACTTACTCATGACCACGGAAATGATTTTGACTAGTTAGGCGTGGAGAATGGCTACTTTCCAACTTGGTAGAGGTGATTTTTAGATTGAAGTTAGGCTGTTGAAGGCATCCAAGGCTAGAATAGCTAAATTTTCGCCCAGATCAAGAAACTTTGGGTTTGAATGATTTGAATCATTCTTCAATAAAGTCGGTTATGAATTACCAAATCAAAATATGAAGGCCATTCTTAGAGATGAAAGTCAAAGGGCATTTTTTGACTAGATTTAGCGAAGTATTTCAAGGGCAAAATGATAGGGATTTTTAGCACACATCATCAAATTCCAATTCCACTTTCAAAGGAGCAGATCAAAGAGCAGCAGAAGGCTAGGCTACACTCATCAACTTTCAACCAATGTTTGAAGACCAAAAGATAGAGGTTGATATCATGAGGATCTCTCCTTATCTTTTATTGAATTAGTTTTGACTTTCTATTTTAGAATATTAGATCCATTGTTTTAGGATCTGAAACTGATTGTAAGAGGATATAAATCCAAAGACATTTGGATTTCTAAGGGTTCGATTTTGGATAGAGTAATTGGCTATTATTTTCGGACTTTATGTTATCTGAATCCACGGGTTCCTTTCAATTTTGATTGTGAGTTTTCCATCTTTCTTCTGCATTATTGTTTGTGTTGTCAAGCTTTGAATTGTTGTCATCCCATTGTTTAGCTCCTAGCCTGATAATAATTCTTTTGATTGTCTTAGACCCTACATTGTCTTGGTTTAGTTATTACGGTGCTTCCTCCACTTTAAATCTATTTGTTGATTAATCAATCTTTGAGATCACCATCTATTTGTTTATCATTTTCATGTTTGAATACCATAAGATATATTGTATTGAGTTGTCCATTGATCCACATTTACAAAATACAAACATTCATTTCTTAGTTACCAACTTGCTAGTGCACACCAACCTAAAGGTTTCTTGGCGTGATGATAACAAATAAGCGCCCGTTACGGGCTTGAAGTTGGCTTTTATATTCTGGGAAACGACAAAGCGGTCTAACTCTTGATGATAGACAAGGAATAGACACTATCGGTTGTAATCATATCTGGCGACTCCATGAAGGGCGAGTTGAGTGGCGACTCCACGATATTCAAATGTCAAAAGCGTTTCCTGCTCTTTTGGCTCGGAGGTTCGCACCTCTTGACTTATCAACAGTTCCTAGTTTCCCATCCGGTACCCAATATGTGGAATGGGAGATTTTACTGCTATCTTCAAAGAAAGCAAAGAAGACAATCTTGCAGAACAACTCATCAAGTTTCGCTGGGGGTCATGGATCTATTAGATCTACAGCATAAAGATGTTCGTATGAAGATGTTCCTGTTTTCATTATATGGTGATGCAAGTCAGTGGTATTTCTCTTTACCCTCCTTCCGGCATTTCGTAATTGAAAGATTTTCCACCAAAGCCTTTACTAAACCTTTGTAAAGGTATTTTTTGGATGAGTTTGCATTTGATAATTCTTTGCATTGTGAATATATGAATTACATTGTAACGAAGATGTAAATCTGAAAGAGCTTCCCCTCATAATATGTCACAACCCATAAATGATCTTCAAGATATTGTGTTTCCCATCAAAATGAATTACAAATGGATTATAAAGAAACTGAACGCTCTCTTTCCATCCTTAAGCCTTTGTTATGAATTGGAAGAGATGGTTTCTTTAGCCACGCAAGGAACAGAACCGTATTTCATAAAGTCAGTTGCCTCCTTTCAAACTACGAATATGTTGAAGCGGGCTGGCCATTATCTGTAAAGACGATCTCAAACACGCAATAGATAGAAAAGGGCATTTCGAGTCTTTTGATTGCGTACACATGATAAAATTGAAAGATGATGAGCATATTGAAAGTTCAACAGTTGAAAGTATCCGAGGCTTAATGAAACCGGCCCACATCTTCGGACTTACTTGAGAAAAAGGCAGTTAAACGTGACATTTGCAAGAGGGCAACAAATGGTTAGAGATGAAGTCCGGTTATATTTTTCTCCAGCAGAGATCCCGCAGTTTACATTCAACAGAGAGATCAATGAACTCAGCCAGCAGCAATTTGGTTCTCAGTTGGACCAACAACGAGGAGAGGTATGTCATCATGTTTTTTCATGATCCTTTTGCTAACTTGGATTCCATGAGCGGTATAAACCCAAGGATATTTTTGTCAAAGGGAGATTATTTTTATCGTCGAGCTTCGATGAATGATGACTCCTGCAGGTGACATTGAAAAGTCATCTACAAAAATCAGCAAGTTTGCATGCATTGTACTTGAACATAGATCTGCAGAGAACAACAAACAATTCATCATAAACAATGAAGTTAGTTTGAAACTATTCCCGGTTACAGGTTGAAGGTGGCAGCTATTCACCAGGAAGAAGGTATGCGAGATCTTACGATGATGATCCAACAACGGAAGAAGTGTTTTCTGATGTCGTGATCCTTTTGCTAATTATCTAGAGTTTTTCGAGCAGCATAAATGTTAAATTGCTCTTGTCCAAGCGAAGGTTGGTTCTACTGCCCTTTCAAACTCCATTTACGTATGCTATGGTTTCTTATATTTTTCGAGTCAATATCGAGAGCGGTTCGACAAATCCTTTCCTGACATGGCTTCATTGGAATCACGACTTCACTTGATCAGCGGTCCTCTTGGTTAGTGTAGGGGTAGGTAAAGGATAAGCTCTTCTTATGAGCACATAGATCACTTTAGTTATTATTGAATAAAGCGGTAGGAGGAGCTATTCTGCAGTTAATTGAAATTGTTATCATCAAGCGATATATGAAAACCCCGCGAGCATCGCGTTGATGGCTCTTCTAATTTATCTATTCCACAGTAGCAATAAAGTTTATTGTTCCAGCAATTTATCAAAATCATATAATAGATGTCCTAAAGCATGGAAGAAAAAGAAAATGCTGCTGCAACCCTTTTCATCTTGTATGTTGTGTATGAAAACAAAGTAATCATTGGTGTTTTAGGAGCCATCTCTCCTTTAGTCAAGCTTCTTCGTGATGAAAGAATTGTAAGAGGAAAAACCACACCACTCTTGCAATTGAATCCCTTTGTTTCAAAGAGACACTAACAGAATGATGACTGCAGAGACTGGCACTTATAGATGGATGGCTCCTGAGTTGTACAATATTGTTACATTAAGACATGGAGTGAAAAAGCATTACAATCACAAGGTAGATGCATACAATTTTGCTATAGTCTTATGGGAACTGTTGAAAAATCGTATGCCATTTGAAGATCCATAGAACATGCCTCCACCAATGGTTATTGCTTCAAAGAACAACATTCTTCCACCTGAATCTCCAGAGACAAGTCCGTTGATGGCAAAGCGGGGTGAACAAAGTGAACATGCCAATGGAAACGTTGGGCATCACACACTCAGGGTTTTTCATCATGCTGCATGGACATATGGCAATGTGAGATCTGTGGATCAGAGACAAGGCGGGATTTCGAGACAACTGTGGAGGTAATTCCACGATGGTGCAAGATAAAATTTATTGATTGAAGATGATAGATGAACTTCTTTACGTGGATATGCCACAAGAATACGGACTGAGTTCGGGATTAGTAATTTATGGAATATGGAGAAACCGCAGAAAGTGTTTTTGAGCAATTTAGGTGTCGTATGGAAGTATGAGAGCAGTGTCGTGATCTGGGTCAATTCACGAATCGGATCTAGATTGTCATTGAATAAGCAGCAATGAAAGTGCCATATGTCAAATTTTGAAGGTGTGGGAGGTGTCAACAAAAGAGTTTCCAGGTGTTAGGTTCATCTTAGTTATATGGATACATGTCCTCCATTCGCTATCATATGAAAATCTTCTAAAATATATCGCAACATTTATCTCCAGATTATTTTACAGGTGTACGTCTCCTCATCAATGACTTAAATATTCGCTCAAACAAATCGGCGCCTCGAATTCTGATTACATATATTTCAAATCTCCAGAGGTTTTCGAGGAGGTAATTAAAGTGAACTCTGATTTGGTTTCTCTTGATGATAAATTTCGAAAAAGCTTTTTATTTATTTTGGAGAGATTCTTTCTTCTATTTTGATGGTATTGTTTGATATTATCAAGATCTGGTACAGTATTCGAACCATTTGCAGAAAAGGTTTGAAGACCAGCTTTATGTTGGCATACAATCAAAGGAAAACTTATCTGATGTTTGGATTTTAAATTCATATCGAGAGAAGTTACCGTCTTATTCAGATCAATATAGATCAGACCGGGTGAATTTATGGAAGCATAATGAATGTGGGGAGTATTACCCTTCTGTCTGAGGGGAGTTATCCACAGAGAAATTAAATTGAGAATATATGGATCCATGAGATAGTGAACAACTTTACTAGTTTGAGGATCAGAGAAAAAAAACAAAGAGGTTTAGTTGCATCAGATAGAATCATCAAGTAGAAAAAGCAAGAATGTCAACTGATGGAGTAAACGGTGTTCATGTGGCAGGGGACAGTATGCATAGTGATTTTGGGCAAAATAACATTTGGGATCACTATCTAAGGTGTTATCCTGGTATGCATCTAGGTAACATTTTCCATGTTACACCTCTAGTAGACAAGGGTTTTTCTACAGAATTAGTAGCTGAACATGAAAACTTTGCTGTCATGCACGGTGGAGAAAGGCTTTTACATGATGACAAGGCACTTTATTTGGGAATTGCTCCATAGGGAGAGCTAGAGAATATGAGGATTGAAACTCATTTAGATCATAACTCTATGGTTCATTTGCAGTCAAGTAATGGGCAAAGTCTTGGATTTTATAGAGATGCAGAGGTAAGGATGTGGATGATGTCCTTGGTAAAGAGATGTGCCTAATTATGAGAACTTGATTGTCAATGTTCAAGAGAATGCTAAATCTAGCTACCGATTATATGAGTCGGGGTTTTCCAATGTATCACTTCCCTTTGTTGTGTTATTTGAATTTGTTAAAACATAAGACTCATCTCGAGGTCCAATTTTGAATACATTGGAGATAAATAAGTATGTATAGATAAACTATGGCACACAAGATGCGGCAGTTCTTTCTAGCTTTACTACCTTATATCCTTCATCCGATTGGGCACTTGAAGGTGGTGATCCTTGTTTTCCAGTTCCTTGGACATGGGTGAAGTATAGTTTGGATGCACAACCAAGGGTTACTGCAATGAAAAATTTTGACAGGACATATACCTCTACAAATATTGAATTTGATAGCATTGACTGATTTGTGGCTTGATCACAATTTTTTAAATGGTTCATTGCCATTCTCTTATTTTGCTGAAATTGAGGATTTGGTTCCATCAGAGTCTCGCAAATTTAAACTTGTTCGCCCAGATGTGCCTAATTATGAGAACTTGATTGTCAATGTTCAAGAGAATGCTAAATCTAGCTACCGATTATATGAGCAAGGGTTTTCCAATGTATCACTTCCCTTTGTTGTGTCATTTGAATTTGTCAAAACAAAAGACTCATCTCGAGGTCCAATTTTGAATGCATTGGAGATAAATAAGTATGTACAGATAAACTATGGCACACAAGATGCGGCAGTTCTTGCTAGCTTGACTACCTTATATCCTTCATCTGATTGGTCACTTGAAGGTGGTGATCCTTGTTTTCCAGTTCCTTGGACATGGGTGAAGTGTAGTTTGGATGCACAACCAAGGGTTACTACAATGAAAAAATTTGACAGGGCATATACCTCTACAAATATTGAATTTGACAGCATTGACTGATTTGTGGCTTGATCACAAATTTTTAAATGGTTCATTGCTTGATTTTGGTGTTTTAGTTGACATGAAGAGATTGCACCTTGAATATAACCAATTGAGTGGTATCTTACCTCTGTCTTTGGTTGATTTTCCAACCCTGAAAGAACTGTAGGTATGTGCAGAATAACCTGTTGTCTGGAACTGTGGCTCGTCAATTACTGGATAAAGATTTGATTTTCAATTACTCTGAAAATGCAAATCTTTGTATCAAAGGATCTGGAAGAAAGCATGTGGCACTAATTGTTGGAACTTCAGTTGGGGCAGTGCTACTAATTTTCGCTGCAGCAGTTACTGGTTCCTACTGGAGGCGGTCAATTAAAAATCTGCTGAAAAATATTCTGCGGAACCTTCAATACCTTCCCAGATATCCCTATCAGAAGAGAAGGAAGTTGTATTGAGCGATACTACTGTACAAATGTCACATTGTTTTATACTAGCTGAGTTAGAAGACACCACTGAGAGGTTTTAAAAAAAAAAAAAAAAAAGATTGGATTTGGTGGCTATGGACCTGTGTAAATTTCCTGCTACAGGTTAGTCGTGTCATGTTTTGCTGAGTTTCTTTCTTTGTAAGTTGGAGATTACCTAGATTCGTGGTCTGTTAAAAACCTCCTTCCATTTTGAATCTCAGCCATTTTCTTAAAGAAAGAAGTCTGTTCAATAATTCCTGATTGATAGCTTAAGAAGTCTGCCTATCATCTTCTGAAAGTCGAGTCACTGTTCTTGTTTAAGTTTCTGTTCCATTTGAACAAATTCTAGCTACAATCTAGCCCTGTGCCATGTCACATTGAGTACCCAATCCTTTGGTTAAATGTTCTTGAGTTTATTCCCAGATTTCAGCCATAAATCTAGTTCAAATTAAATATGCCTCATATCCATTGGTCATTTCCTGAAATCTCGAGTTAATATACTGCTTATCCATGTCATATTTCTGTTTCGAATGGTTCTTTCATTGTTGAACTATAACTCGAGATTAGTCAAGTGGTAGAGTCCCATTATCATTGCTAAGATCTGTTTCATATTTGCCAGAAATATTGTTCTAGTGTGGTGACTCATAAATCAATCATCATACTCTGCCTTTGACTCGAATTGTGAGGGAAGTGTCTCTTCATTTGCATATATCATCTCCAGATTTTAAAGCATAGGAAACAGGGCAGCCAATTGAAGAAGAACAGAGCCAAGATGTTTCCTCATCTATTGAACCATCTGGACCATCTACATCAAAGACTAGTAAAGTTTCAGAATCTTGTGACATTCCTATTGGAAAATGTGCACCTATAATTTTGAAGAACAAGGCTCCAAGATGGCATGAACAACTGCAGTGTTGGTGTTTGAATTTTC
>SNQJ01S0137724.1:41723-57389 GCA_010110895.2 Picea sitchensis | reverse complement strand
TATTAGTCCCTACCGAAGGCCAAGACTCTAGCGTTCGCTTTAGCGTTGATCTTCAATTAGTTTGTCTTTGACCAAATGTATGTTGTATGCTTTTCAAGTTCTACATAGGAGAAAGAAAATAATCATTTTTTTTTATATTTTATTTGCTTTTATTGAAAAGCCTATTGGATAATAATTTGCACCTCTTATTGCAGAGTTTATTTTATGCTTTTAAATATACGTTTATGTATCATAAGTTTGAGGTTCACATATAATAAGTTTGGAGGCATTATATGTTGAATATCTTCATTGTTACATAGCTTAAGTTTTATGCGTGTTAAATATACGTTATTTGCACCGTTTTTGAAGTCAATAAATAAACTCTGACAGAAGGAATTATGCAAATATTCTATAACCAAACTTACATTAACATTTTTGCATGTCTTTTGTCCATTGGGTTGCTAAACAATTATGAAAGGTCTCGAAAGGGTAAGTCAGTAAGTCACAATCACAATCTAAAGGGTAAGTCGAAAGGGTAAGTGTCTTTTTATGCGGTGAATTTTGGCACTATTGGCCACCCACCGCCACCGCCAATGTCAATGCTCCTTATATATTCGCAATGCAGTTGACTTATAAGACCATCATATGAACAACAAATTACATATAGATTACACATAGATTCCTCTCTTGGTTTATCATTGGTTCAGTCATCACTATCACTGCTTTACCGTCACTCCTTCACCGGTTCCTTCAATGACCGCAGACCGGTTCCTTCAGTGTCGTTGTTTCTGCAAGGTTGAAATACTTGTAAGTTTCTACTATTTCAAAATAGGTTTATGTTTTATTCATTGTTATTGTAGTAGTAAGTTTATGCGTATTGTTACTATTTGCCTCGTACTTATCCTACTATTACTATTTTTTTACTATTTGCCTCGTACTTGTCCTACTATTACTATTTTTTTATTGTTTTCCTCCTACTTATCCTACTATTTTTTTCCTCGTATTTATCCTACTATTTTTTTTTTTAATTTAGTAAAGAATAAAGATTTTGAAATCAATTTAATTAGCATAAACTTTGCATTGCAAGTGGGAAGGACCAACCTGAGATGCACATCCTGAAACCTTTGCCTGAAGCCTTTGCCCGAAGCCTTTGCCTGAAGAGCATGAACAGACTAGAAAGCCAAGTTAGAAATCTGTGCAATTTCAAATTATTTTATTGTTCACAGTTTTATTATTTTGTTTATGATATTCATTTGAATACATACCTTCAAACCAACCCTGTAATACCATGTAACATTACAGAAATAAGAAAATGGCATTATTCATGGAAATAGGAGAAAGATCAAGTAGACATGCAGCTCTGCCTTATAAGCTTCCCGATAGCAATATATCTGTCTTCTGGATGATGTCTCCATACCTACAAGTAAATACACACATATGAGCTATAATTCCCAATTTAAATGGCAATACAGATAATAATAACCTTATGCCTTTACCTCTTAAAATCTCATCTCACCTTAGGCCTTCATCACCAGCCTCAACTAACACAGGGAGGGAATAACCAAACCAACTAGCATGGCAATACAGATAATAATAACCATGTTATAATAAAGAAAGGAAAGAAAGCATATAAATCCAAACCACCTCCTCATATACTAATAACCTTAATAATGAGAAAGGCAATCGAGAAAAGCATCAGCAGCAATTTAATATGGAGATTGGCAGCTCGACCGACTGTTATGTCTGATCAATCATATGCACAAACTTACCACAGTGAGCTTGGCTCCTTGACCAAGTGATCGAATTTCTCATATCCATCCCCATTTCTACTTCTGGAATATTGTATAAACCCCATCATATAGCTCAATGCCCCTCGATTGGAACAATGTCGAAGGAATGCATCATATAGCTCAATGCCCCTCAATTGGAACAATGTCGAAGGCATGCATCTACATAAATGCTAAATTCACTTTATGAAGGTCTACCCACCTTATTATTGGAGATATCTCTATTTGATCTTTCCATCATCCCTTCTTATTATTCTTTCTATCAGTAGATTACAGGGCTTTTAGCGTAGGCCTTTCAAACTTTAGTCAGTCACTTCAGCCTTTTCCCTCTCCACCTTCCACCAGAAACCTTTCAACAGTCACCGTAGGCCTTAGAACTACTTTGTACGACACTTAGACCGACCCTTGAAACTACTTATCATTGGATTTATAATGTGCTACTGGTACAAAAGTTGGCCTCTCGCGACTCGGATGGTAGAGGATCTGCTGCCTTTCAGGACCTTTTCTTTATGTAGCAAAACCGAAGAAACTAAGGCCTCCCGCTGAGTGGTTCACTTCTACAATGGCATGTGAGTTTCCCCCATGTTTCCAACAGACAACGAGAGAAGAAATGGCCCTATAATGAGCAGTCGAAGAATATGATTCAGAGCCTGATTCCAGGAGCAAGATGCGAGGAGCTAATCTATCTTTGTCTAGTTCTAAGTCACCCTGTACACATTGCCTATGTCACGAGTCAATCATTACGTGGAGCACATCATTGTATACAGGTGGAAACCAACAAATTTGGGTCTGATTGGCATAGGCTTGGGTTAATTTGGATGTAACTAATTTGTGTTTAGTTAAATTAATGGTGCCAGGACATATTTAGGTTTAGTTTGTATAATTAACGTCACTTTTCATCTAATTTGTAATTAATTAACTAACCACAATTGTGCATGTATTACTCGTGTTCGGATGTCACCACTTATCTCTAAAGCTTCAGGGCGAAGGCATTTGTTGGGGTTATCTTTAAAATTGTATGCATGTGACATTGCCTTCCCTTCCTCCACACTTGACCAAACCCGGAACCTAGAGCATAAGCATTAGCAGCAGCCACAACAACAGTTGCCCCTCCATAGTAGGAATTAGTAGCAGTTGCCTAGGTAAAGACATCATTAGCATCATTAGGAGGAGTAGTAGAAAGGAAAGGCAACAAATCCAAGGAGGATCTACAGGTGCATCCTAAGATAGTGGATCGGTAGGTCGCACTGGAATAGATGGAGGCAGCTTAGATAAGGGCTTTACCAATTGTGGTTTCTTCGATGGATTTGCTCCTTGCAGATTCACAAACAGCCCAATGGTTGATAACTAGCTAATTCGAGCAGGAAGAAACCAAAGGAAAGCCAAGCATCCAGGGGGACGATGGGTCTTCTTGCAGGCATGCTCTGCAATATAATCCTGTCTTGGGGTTTACTTCTAATTGGAGCTACTGTTGCTTTTGCTAGGTATGGCGTACTCTGGTTTGTTGTCAACCAGACCATCAGTTCTTTGCCTTATTGGGTGGGAATGCTCTCATTCTCTTCTGGGTCTATCATTTAATTCATATTTGGAGTATCTATGTTTTTTAAGTTTACATTGTCTTTATGAAGCTTGTCTGGGTGAATGAGAGTAAGAGAAGGTTGTAGGCTATATAGTGGTTTTGTAGGATATACATGTTTATAGTGTATGGATATATAGTGGTTATGGTGTAAACAACCTCACATATTCATGATTTGCATATATTATGATAAAATGTAATTGCTTGCTCCAAGAAAATTTCCATGGCTATTATAATTTGCAGTTATTTTGAAGAGGCATGTCTGGTATATTATAGATATTTTTATTTTTTTGATCTTAATGATGATCGGAATAGGGAGAACTATGTGAGTAGCTCTCATAGGTTACCCAGCTTCGAGCGACTCTATCATTATTTAAGGTTAAGCTCCTCTTCATCCTCGTGATTTCCTCTAACATCATGTTATTATAGGCCTCAAAGCAAAGGGAAATCTCAGCCTGTGCATCCTCAGTGTTCGAGTGGTATGCATGGAACTTTAACCGCAGCTAATGATGATCATCATGTGTTGCCTTTGCTCTTGCAAGTTATACTCATTATTTATGGATGGTTCACTAGCTTGAGTTGTTAATATTACTAGTGGAAACAAACCTCGATTTGCCAATAAATTCGATGTAATCGGTTGGCTGGCTCATACCTTTATCATTATGATTTACCTAAGGGGCTTGAAAAATCATTTGGTGGATGGTTGGATTCCAGAATTGTGTAAGTTGCCATGTAGTTTCAAATACAGATTCACTTATAAATTATAATCCTTTGGATAGACAACCTGAATCGCTGCAGCAACTCAGAATGTCCATCGTATGTAATCTATGGTCACATTTTCTTATCACTTAAATTGCCATAGATTTTGAAGATCAATTCTTGTTAGCATTACACCCAGCTGAAACTTTGGGTCAAATTCTTAAGTACATACCCTAGATTGGAAAACTAACCCAGCTACAACCATCACATCAATTAAATCTTGCCATGAGTATCAAATATGTGACTCGCTATCATTTAGTGGCTAATAATAAATGTAAGCTCAATTAGAATAGTGACCCAGAAGTTCCAATAATATTTCTTTCAATCTTGCTCCATAGGCAGGAATAAACAAAATATGCAGAATTCCTCCTAAAAATATTTATCCATATGATGAAACACTGGATAACTTTGAAAGAACCACGTGATATTGCAGCTCTTGGCTATGAGAATGGCATATCATCTCCAAGATAAAGAGACATAACTAGTGGAGTCAAAAGCATGCTTAAGAATTTGAGGGAAACTAGAGAGGAAAACAACATTCCAAAGACCAACTTGATGGGAAGAAAGCTGGAGAAACTTGCGCTTATCCGCCTGACTAAAATGGACCTGAAACTGAGTACTATCCCACCTACACCAAGGTAGAATAACTCCATTCCTTCATAACCCGGTTCTCTGGTAGCTTGGAGCGTGTGTGAGGATCACTTCGAGTTAAATGTCGAGCCTTGGTTGAAGAGCTTGTGTGTGGGTGACACTTGTTGTTTAATACTCCTTGTACTTGAGTTTAAGTCATGGATTAAGGAATATGATGGGTAGATTGATGGCCATTAACCCATAAAACCCCCATTTTGAACCTTATTGCCTTATTGGCCATAATGTCAACTTGCTTGTTATTATTGTGAAAGACCTAGAAATAAGTTATATCCTAGATAATTGAAGATTCACATTGTGCTCAAGCTAGGAAAAAGTTTATTCTATGATCAACTTGAACTTTCTTTATCATAGCCTTGATGACTGTCATGGAGTCTCTTACTACTTTTAACCGAGAAATACTATTTTCTGTTGCTATTCTTAGTCCCTGGAATAATGAGTAGGCTTTTTCTTTATTGTTGGAAAGGATTCCTAACCCCCAGGCATATGACAATTCCTCTTTTCCTCTGGGATAAACAAAAAAAATTCCCTTGTTCTTTCAACCCTTGGATTTGTCTTTGAAGCACCATAAAAAAAGAGGATGTGTGAACATTGCTCGGATCTCCATTGTTGGAATTCGATTGCATCCATATGAAGTTGCCACGATGAATTGGGAAAATGTTTAAAAAAAATTCTTGATGATTGAGCAGAAGAGATTTCATATTGTACCTTGTTGTATTTCTTCCCAGTTGTTCCTTTGTCTTGCTGAGCTAGGTTTATTTGAGTTTTGTTTCTTTCTTCCCCCCCTCGATGAGGAATGGCATCAATGAATCTATCGGCTTTTTGTGCGACAACCTATTGCTACTAATCTAGGTTGTTTACCTCTTTACTAACTACACTTAGTGATTCATCTGTGCTCATCATCCTCCTAAAACAATTTTTTAGAGAATTGTTGACCTTTGGAATTGATGAAATATACTAGTGGCCATTTAGCCTTCATCACCACATGAATTGGCGGATTGAGCTCTTTCCTAAAGATGGGTCTATTTATTCCAATCCATATCTTCCAACATATGTACTTTGGAAGAGTTGTCCAAAGACACTCTAGGAGAGATTTGTTGTTGAATGTTTCCTTGTAGGATTTCACCCAACCAATGAACATATCCATGTAGTTGCATGGTATTTCCATCGTAGTTGAAATTTCAGAAAATGCTTCTTGCCAAACTTTTTTTGCATATTTTCATTCTAGAGAAAGGTGTCTTATTGTTTCTGAATTTGAAAGGCTAAGAACACATCTTGATGGTCTCTGGATTCCACACTTGGAAAAATTATCTCTTGCAAGGATATTTCCATGTACCATTATCTAGCAGACGAAATTGAATATTGGTAATCCATTTGAATGCCAAATAAGTTTCCACATGCTTGAACACTGAGGCAAAGGTTGAGATTGTAGTAGGTGAAGATACCCTCTTTTAACATTGTAGTCCTTTAGACCCCAACCTCTTCTACAAGGAATTAAGAGATTCCTAGGAGCACATCCCTTTAGGCCATTAAACAATGTTTGAACTAATGAGATAAGGTGAGTTGGTGGGTCTCTTATGCTCCAATTTTTCCACTATTCAGAATCTGCCTTCCATTGTCTATATTCAAATTAAACAAGAATGGGTGTGTCAAAATTGTCAATTGAACCCTTTAAACACAACTAACATATGTGGATACAATATATATTACCTTGAAAATGGAGAGGCCATAATTGTATATACAAATCTTGCCTCATTTTTATACCCTGAAAATGGAGAGACCGCAATTGTATATACAAATCCTAGTTCATTTATGCCTAGTAGAGTAGCATTTCTACCTGAACACTAAAAAAAAAAAAAAAAACCATTTTATTTGAACAAATCCATGTGTACTGCAATGAGATATGTGTGTCTCCTGATGTGATTATGAAATATTCATTATCCCTCATTTTCTTCACTGGACCAATAACAAGATTCAATGATTGATTCTAACATTTTCTCCATTTTCAATGATTATTCTCCATGATAGTTTGGCCATCAGGGCTTGGTTGACCATGTCTAATCTCCTAATCCCTATTCAACTGCCCATTATGGTTTTGTAATCTTTGCCAAGAAAAAATTGTCATCTCTTTCTATCCTTTGCCCTATTTCATAGGAATTCCTTAGACGAGCCTCCATTCTTTGTTATTACCTTCCCTGGGGCCAGCAAAATTCAAATATGATAGAGGGCATGGCCATCACTACTGATTGAATGAAAAACTAGCTTGCTTGTAAGAGATAGTTTTTTGTTCTACCATGTATGCAATTTCTTTTTTATTTTTCAGCAATTAACTGTCAATTGTTGCACCATGGGCCGAGACTGAGAGAGAATGCTAGAATATACAGCAGGGAAGCTGCCTCTTTGAAACCCCATGATTTCTGCCATCTTTTTTTGAATTTTGGATATTATCCCATATCCAACCTAACCCATATTCAAAAGGTTTAAGCTCAATATAGATTGATTCTATTCAACTCACTGAGAAAGGGGAAGGCCCTTGCCCATTGCAAGGGAAGGAAAGATGCCTTTTCATGATAGGACTACGCCTGTTTCGATGAATGTGTCAAATCCAAAGTTACTAGAACTCCAATTTGAATTTGTGTAGCCTTCCGGGTAGTTTTAGAAACCCTGAGCTAGACTTGTAGAAGGATTGTTTGTTTGTTGTTATCTCTTAGGAACTTTTTAGTGTCTGGAACAACTGAATAAGCAATTGGAGAGAGTCGAGGCCTTTCTTTTACAGGTAGGCCCTATTACACCTCAAAAATGGATGAAAGTGACCTAAAAACTTGCCTTAGTCCTCTTTTAGCCTTGAAGAAGGCTTGATGGGACCCATTAATTAGCATAACAAAGAATTCCCAGGAGAAACACCCTAAAACCCATTCCACCAATTTTTTTGCAAACCAATTTTCAAAAGGTACATTTTTAAGGAAACTCAGTTTCACTTTATTACACACTTTTGCATCTTGACTGAGTGTATTTTCTATTGCCTTTTTGGACCAAAATCAGACTATCTATGATCTGTCTACCTTCCAAAAACCCTGCCCATTTCTTGGATATAAGGAACACCATCTTCAGCTTGGAAGCTTTGGATATAATCTTGTAGGCAGGGAGGGGTCCAAGTAAAAAATGTGTTTCCAAATGTGTTTCCTACACTTTTGAAAAAATCAAGTAAAAAATGATGGTGTCTGAATTGCAGCAAGCTTATCTAAATGAAGTGGTAGTTTTGACAACGAAGTGGTAGTTTTAACAACAAGGGAGATGTAGTTGTAGATAAAGTCAATTTCAATTCAACAATTTCAACAAATTATGAAATGTTAGATATTAAGTAGAGTGACATGCATTGAGAATAGATAATTGTCTATGAGATGTTTAAAGACTTCTTAGGCATCTTTAATGATAAGAGTGCTTTGACTTGTCAAGCAATAGCTACTCAGGCCTATATTTATTTTTGAACTATGGCCTATATTATTTTATTGTATTGAGGGAAATATGCAATATTGATGTAATATGAATAATATCAAGTAGGGAGTATTTCAATTAGGAAGTATCCATTAGATTGTAGATAGCTATGTACAGATTGGAAGCTGAATATATTTTAATCTTCTAGTATCTTTAATGGATGGAAGGATTTCTTTGGCATATAACTTATTTCAATGTCATATGCAATGCTAAATTGTTATGGAATGGATTTCACTTTTGTTAGAGGATGTCGATTTTGGTTTTTATGCTTATTTGTATAAGAGGTCAAAGATGCTTTGGAAAATTATGAAAAGAGAGCAAGAACAAGTTTACAAACTGATTGGAATCACGGTAAATGGAAGTATTAATTGGGTACAAGAAATGAGCTTAACTATGATGAAAAACAATGCCACTAAATGCTACTAGATTGTATAGGCTCCTTCTTGATCCTATAATTTTCAAATCCACCTAATGCTAAAAGTGGGTACAAGAAAAAAATTTAGCTTAACTATGATGAAAAACAATGCTACTAAATTGTATAGGTAGATTCCTTCTTAATCCTATAATTTTCAAATCCACCTAATGCTAAAACTAGGAACATGAAAATCTTTTTTATTTCTTCAACAGATACAAGGGTTTGGATTAATAAAGGCATACACTATACTTGAAGAGTCACAATACACAATTCAACAAGGTCTCTATTTTTAAACTCTCAAACAATTGTCTTTTTATTTGCAGATTTTCTTTCTTTGTTATAAGCACAAGAGTGCAATTTTACAAATAAGTTACAACAATCATAACAGGATAAAATTCAACCTTTCCCTAAAAAAATTTCTTTATAAAACCCCACAACCCTATTTCTTTTCCTTATTCTATGAGATCCTTTTGGATTTATTTTTTTCGAAAAATGCGCTGAGACTAACGGAGAGACCAGCTTTTTCCAAAGCTGTCTCCACTGCAAGAGAGTTTGTACACTGCATTGCAACTATTTTTCCCAATGTTTTCCAAATAACTATTTTGTCCAATGTTAATTACAAATCCTTGACCTCCTATTTATGTTTGTAACTCTTTTTGTCTTTATGGATAGCAAGAGATTCTACCACCTTGTATTCCCTTGTAATGTCAGAAAGGTAATTCAACAATGTACGTTGACTTTTGCATTTCAATTATGCTTCGACCTCTTTTTGTAACCGAAACCTGGAAACTATTTGTCTTCTTCTATCAAATTTCCTTGTCTTTTCCCAGTGAGGGGTATCCTCTCTTTTACCTTTGAAGGGTACACTAGGAAAATTTGATATACATTCAAGTTCCACCACTATTTGATAAGTGTAGTCTAAACATTCTACCTTTTGGATTTTTTCCAACGACTTTTCCCATCTGATTTTGTCTGAAATTCTGTGAGGAATGGTTGGATCTGTAGATTTGAGTGGCTAAGTTCGTATAATCAGAGTGCCCGGGGGATTCTTCAGCACACTAAATCCATATATAGTGGCTAAGTTTGTATAATCAGAGTGCTTCATGGATTCCTCAGCACGCTGAATCCATCTATAATTCAGAAATGCAATTTAAACAATAGAAAATAGCAATTCTGTCCAGATTCACATTGCCCAATTTCCCAATTCTAACCCAAAAAAACAAAAGGTAGAACGTTTAGCCAATCCCTCTTAAGCACAGTCTAAAGACTATCTATGATTTGTCTACCTTCCAGAAACCATGCTCATTCCTTGGATATAAGGAACACCATCTTCAGCTTGGAAGCTTTGGATATAATCTTGTAGGCAAGGAGGGATCCTCGACCTCTTGATTATCCAAATTTATTGACTCAAGCAAGGGGATCCTCTCGCTTGAGTCAAGAAATTTGGGTTTGATTGAAATGTATTTGACTCAAGCGAGCGCATCTCCTTTAGTAGACTAAAATGATTACCAAAATTTAACAACTTTTCGTGACATTTCATTTATAGCAATATAAACATAGTCAAATATTTTATATAAAAAAAATTGATAAAATTTAATAACTTTTTGTGACATTTCATTCATTAAGTGAACATTTCCTCCTCACTACTATGTACAAATTTCTCCCTCCAAGCTTTCTCTCAAGGATAGAGAGGCCTATGAGTTGAACCACTCACTGGAGGTGATTAAGATGGATCTCAACAGTACAGTTAATGGAAAATCCCCCGGGATACATGGGTTGCACTTTGAACTATACAAAGCAAGTTGAGATTTCACTGGACCAATCTTTTTGAAAGTTTACAAAGAAGCCTTGAAAATCAATACACTCAGCAGCATGATTGACCAAGTAAATATCACGGATATTCCCAAAAGTGATGATCTTGAGCTAATATATAATCGGAGACCAATCACCTTGTTGATAGTGGTTTAAAAAATGTTAGCCAAAGCTCTTGCCAGAAGATTTCAATTTATCTTCAAACGGGTTGTCCCACATAATACAATAGGCTTTATAGGACATTCTATATAATATTATAGCTATTTGGGAAGGCATGGATGATGGGATGAGCTAAAGCTTGAGGACATAATTTTATTCAAGAAAATTAAGTTTGAGAAAGCCTGTAACAGAGTGGGATGGCACCTTGTTATGGCCTAATGAGTTTTGCCCACGGTTTATGAGAACAAAGTCAACCTTATTCTTTGATGCTTCAAAAAGAATTACCATCAACAAAACCACCTACAAGCCCTCAGGGCCTTTAAGTCTTCAGGCAAGGCTAACCCCTATCCCTAGTCTTATATATGTTGGTTGTTGATGCATTGCTCTCTTCAGTTGAACATAAGGCCAGTCTTGGGCTCATCAGGGGAATCTCTCTACCTAAAAGAGATCAACATCTTATCAATGGTCACAATTCAAATATTCTTTTAAATTGTTTTAACAATATTGTTTTAAAATCAAATCAACGGTATTGTTTTAAATGTGTTAGCACGTGCTCTTTAGTCCTGCATAGTTAGCCAATTCAAACTTGATCAACTCTGAATTGATATTGTTTTACATTCGCTGCAGATATAATGGTTTAGTTTCTTTCATGTAATGATGGAATATATACAGTGATGTACTATTTTAGTTACCTACCAAACAATCATGATTGATCAAAACAAAAGCTTTAATGAAATGTCATCCTTAGCACTAATATTTTCTCATTTCAATATCGGTAGTTGGTATTATTTGTACACTTTGAATGGACTGTGCATGTTCTCTATTCTGAATTTACAATGGAAATTTAGTACTTTTTACATAATTTGTTCTTTATACTAAACATGATGTTGGTTTATAATATTGTTTGATTTGCATTATCTCTTTTATATACTCAAACATTGACTACTACTTTGCTTCATTGTCATATGCTATAACAACTACAGGGTACTGAAGTTGAGGCCAACAAGGTTGAAGAAGACACAACAAACTAGGTGTGCACTCACGAACCTATACTTATCTTTTCTGCTACTTCCATATTATCTGCACATAACTAAGAAACATTTTGAAAATCACAATTTAAAAGATGGAAGAAGTAATAGATGTTGAGTGCTATCAAATAGATGCACACTCCAGTGTACATGACAACATCGACCAGGTATTGCGTAACAATGACCTTTTCATATTAGATGCATTTTCATATACTGCAGGAGATTGCCTCTTTGATGCATTTCAAGTTCTATTGCACTTCCGCTACTCCTCAATCGAGCTACGCAACAGACTGATAGATCATTTCTTGGCCTGCTTAGACATTGGAAACCTTGAGACATTAGAATCGTATCAATACGAATTGGCATCTGATTTTCTTTATCAGTTGCATGGGATTCAACATGTCAATACTTATCTTTCCAAGATGTGATTATCTACATCTACAATCCTACCTCGACATGAGAGAGGATTATGGGGAGATACATTTTGTATACGGTGGCTAGCTAAGTGGCTAAATATATCAATTGTAATTTGGTCATTAACAAGAAAGACAAGATATCTATTATTCAACAAAACTGCATCTAGAGATCCATATTGCATCTTGTTCCATGATGCCAATCCTCTCAGTGGTCATTATGAACCATTGCTCTATAAAATATTATCCATGCACAGTATTGGAGAATCTAATATTTACTTGTCCCTCACCTATGAAGACCTTCAATCACATTGCAAACGAATTATGCATAGCATGCACTCCCATGGATTAGACATAGAAAAAATTGGTACATCGAATTGGGGAGATAGTCTATTCAATGCAATTCGTTATTTGGTCGCAACGGACTTTGACATCCACTCACTGCACCTTTACATTGTGCAATCCTTTTGCAATGCGATTCTAGGTGGGAGTCAAAATGCACTTGATTGCTTGCATCAACACCTTTCAACTGATCTCATACAAAGTATGCCAACACTTGAATGTTGGCAACAATATCTTATACATATGGTGATGTCATATGAGGAAGAAAATATAGAATGTGGGGCATTTTGTTTACAATGGACATCTATCATGTTCAGAATAAATATCCAGGTTTGGTTAGCCCTTGTAGATGGTTATGTCCATTTCCACTCTATCGAGTCAAACTACTATAAGACAATTGACATCATATCATTCAAAACAGATACACCACACATCCACTCTCAATCTTTGAGAAGAAATAATTTTAGTTCAAGATTCACTGCTCCGGCCAGCCAAACCGCATCGAGTCTTTGTAAGTGTTGCATGCTATCTAGTCACATTGAAACGCATCCCAGATGTCATCAACTCATATAGAGATTAAGCAAAAAACATAGACTAACTTATCACAATTTTAAAAAGTTCATATGTGGAAGACACGAATACATTAGTGCACTTCCTTCTAAACATCTGAAATCTACGATCAATCATCATGATGTGATAGTGAGCCCAAGCAAGAAACACAAACTAACATATCACAACCTTAAAAAGGTTGTGCGTGCACAACACGATCACATTTACACACTTCCTACTAAACAAAAACATCAGATCGTCGATGACAAAGACCATCGTGATTTCCAACATCAACATGGTGAGGAAGTTGTTCTCTTAACACATGTCGGTTATAGCTCCGACATGCCTTGTCTACAAGTGAGACTAGTTTCAAGTGACAGCCATAAGATGACCTACCACATGTTGAAAAAACACATACGTAAAAGAAACAAATGCAACTACATATCCCAAAGTGGCCATGATATTTACCTAGGGGGGAAATCACATATCGTAAATTAAAGAAAACATTGTGCAATGCTAGCATTGAAAACCAATGAGCAACTGCTATGCATTCCCATCTATGAAAAAGAGATGCAAAGCAAATCTATATGAAACAAATTGAAGACACCCCTGGAATTGCATGTGCAATTTGCAAGGAATTCAATTTCACAAAGAACATTAAGTGTTTCACCCCTGACTTGCAAAGAGAATACGTCATCTTGACACTAACTGACAGAACATTCTCCAGTAGCAAAATATGTCTTCCATGCAAAAGGTCACTTCAAAATGGAAAATTGCCATAGTTTGCAACGCATGACCAAATAATATGTAACACACCACTACCATATGTAAGTACACTTACAAAACTTGTGGAGAGGCTTGTGTCTCTATGAATTGCATTTGCAAAAATCAGACCCTAGGGCTATAAATGATCCCAAATGGGTTTAACAGGATCAATTATTAACGTGCCTGTCCAACTAGACGTTGTGCAAAAAGCGTTGCCACAATTCATGAATGAAACAATGACAATTATTGTAGAACTCAAAAGACGTCTACAATACAAGAATGCATACCAAACAAGTAGAGTGCGTGTGCAGATTGCCATGAAAGCATTGAAAGAATTATGTTCCAAAACACTATACAAGGCACACAACATATTTATAAATGAGGACTGGAACCATGTTCTTGAACAAGGCAATGATAACTCTACACAAACTTTTTCCACTACTAGTGAAATTGATACAGATGATGAATATGAGAATGAAATACCTACTGAAACATTGATACATAGATTCATTGAGTCACAACGCATTCATGACTTGCAAGACAAGATTGTTGAAATCGCACCTACTGAAGGACAACGTCCACTTAGGATTTTCAAGGACAAATTTGTAGAGGAAATGAACTTCCCAACACTATTCTATGGAGACCTGCGTAACAATGACATCACAGAATGATTCAGCTATCAAAAAATAGCACGATGGAAATCGCTACATTCAAGCGATGACTTCTCATATCACACAACAAATTTGTTTTTCAAAACAATGTGCGTAATAATTGAGAAAGTGCTCTCTTGCATATGGGTGTGAATAAGAAAAGGTCAGCTACGAGGAAGAAAGCTACTGGCCAAAGATGTCAAGTACAAAGAAAATCTGGAGAAAATCCTGAAATCTAATATTGGATACATAGATTTCAAAAACATTTGCATCTCCCCTGACTACTTGCAACAAAACAAGAAAACTATATTTTCAATGATTCGACAATTGGGGCCTCCAACATTTTTCATCACTTTTACAAGTGCAGAGCATCATTGGAATCCATTGTTGACTACGGTGTCTACATTATACAGGAACATGAAAAGGAAAAAACAAACTGAAACATTGGAAAATGATGACATTGACTACCTCATAAGAAAAGACCCAGTGACATGTACTCATTACTACAAACATAGAGTGAATGATTTGAGGAAATTGATATGTCATGACGAAACATTCTTTGAAAGAATATCGGACTACTATTTTGTAATGGAGTTCTGAAATAGAGGCAATGAACACTAACACACACTATTATGGGTAAAAGATGCATCAATATATGGAAATGACAACAACTCATAGATCGAGCAATTTCTGGACAAGTATGCAACATGCAACACAAATCATTTGGTTCCAAAACTTGCCAAAGTTCATAGGCATTACCATATAAGAAGTTGTAAAAAACAAAAAAAAATCACATTGCAGATACAACTTCCCTATGTCGCCGATGAGAATGACGAGAATTATCGAACCAATTACTTTGGAGGACATCATTCTTATTGGAAATCAAAATCTTTGTTCACATTTCTGGAACAAGGAGACTTTGATGACTTAATGGCCTTTGAAGACTTTTTAGTGCAACTAAAGATAACTGAACATGAGTACATCCAAATTATACAATCTACACTTAAGCAACCAACAATTTTCTTAAAGCGAAAACCTTTTCATATTTGGAACAACGGTTTCTCCAAAGACATGCCAATTATGTGAAATGCAAATACAAATGCGCAATATGTCCTCAATGCATATGCTACAACATCATATTGTACCTCGTACATGACGAAGGTTGACAAATCTATGACAAAAGCATTTAGGAGAATACGTAGAGAACATGAAACAAGTCGAATTGATGTTATTCAAATGATACGTACACTTGGAAATACATTACTTAATCTTCAACAAATGTCTTCTTA
>SNQJ01S0137724.1:16315-41713 GCA_010110895.2 Picea sitchensis | reverse complement strand
CGTACATGACGAAGGTTGACAAATCTATGACAAAAGCATTTAGGAGAATACGTAGAGAACATGAAACAAGTCGAATTGATGTTATTCAAATGATACGTACACTTGGAAATACATTACTTAATCTTCAACAAATGTCTTCTTAGCAAGAAGTCCACATCGCACTTTCCCTGCCTTTGAACTATAGTTTGAGAAAATGTGTCTTCATAAACACATCTATGCCCGACACGCACACTTTCATGCTTAATCCACCTATCCTTCTAAAGCAAGAGCCTGATAATTTAGAGGACGTGATATGTCATTCTATTATTGATTACTACCTCCAACGTCCACCTACCATTAAGCATATCCGCCTTGCAGAATTTGTATCACATTACAAAAAAAATGGTACACGGATATCAAAAAAAAAAAAAACAAATGTAATACGCTTTGTCAAATACAACAAACACATCGACTATGAAAACTTTTGTAGAGAGAAATTATTGTTGTACATTCCATTTGATCACAATGAAGACACACTAAAACATAACTTGCCTACATGGGAAGTTGCATATACTCTATATGAGACTACAATACAAACCAATGAGGCTAGATTTACGTACAACGTCAACCCAACATGGGGTGATTTAGAAAGTGCACTTGACGAACTAGAAACCCTTGCCAATATTGATGACATATCAACAAAGCATAAAACAACTACAACTCACCGCGAAGCCTATGATTTGCAAGCAGATTTGCCTTGTCCTCGATAACCTGCCTCTGAAAAACATATCAATCTCGGGTTTAAAGTAACATACCATCCTTTCTATGTCGAAAACGACGAATACTACAAATTTAGACGAATGTTGAATCGAGAACAACAGGAAATCCTAAAGGATATTGCAATGAAGAAACGCTTAGACATAGACACTCATGTGCACTTGTTCCTTACAGGTGGCGTAGGAACAGGAAAGACATTCACATCGAAAGCACTATTCCAAATGCTTATACAAATCTATGATTCAAACACTATGAGTGACCCTCTGAAACCAAAGGGACTGATACTTGCATATACAGGAAAAGTTACATATAATGCAGGTGGAACGACAATCCACTCCGCATTGTTGATGCCTTTTAACAAGTCATTTTCTTCCACTTGGCAAAGAAACAATGGATACCTTGTCAGATCTTTATGATGAATTACAACTTGTCTTCATAGATGAAGCCTCCTTGATTGGAAGTCGCTTCTTATATTCCATTTACAATCGGCTAAGAAACATAAAACATGTCCAAACCAAATACTTTGGGAACATTGATATGATATTATGTGGGGATTTTTACCAAGCACAACCCATGCAAGATTCTCTGATACTTGAACAACCTATGATCAACATGCAAACAACGACACATGACTTTTGGAAAGACAACATAAAATGCTTCGAAATGCATACTACAATGCGCAAGACAAATGAATACTTTATTGCAATTCTAAATAGAATGTGAAAAAACAACCAAAGACGTGATGACTTAACATATATCAATTCAAGTTGCATGGGACCAACACCAACAGACCCAACCTTCCCTTACCTATTCTACAAAAACAAGGATGTCGCAATGCATAACAAGTACATGTTATCGCTCATGCCTGGTGATGAAATCACCATCAACGCAATTGACCTAGAAGAAGACAACATTGGCAATGTATCGTGTCATCAGCATACAACTACTTTGCCTTTGCAACTTGTCTTGAAATTAGGCATGCTAGTTGAAATATATGCCTGCAACTATGACTCACAAGATGGCCTAGTCAATGGTGCAGATGGGACACTCAAAGCATATACCAACAAAGATGAAGTTGATGTCCTCTGGGTTAAGTTCCATGACCCACATATTGGGCACCGACAAGCCAACAAGTTAGCATATCTATATAATTCAAACACTTCATGCGATTGGATACCTGTATTGTGAATATGAAAACCAATATCAACATTAGCAAAGACAAGTCAACTAAAGATTCGAAAGAAAATTCCAATTCAACTTGCATGTGCACGTACAATTCAAAGATCACAAGGCCTAACACTTGATAGTGTTGCCTTCGACCCTACTGGAATACAAATACATGGACTTGTATACATAGCTTTGTCCCGTGTCAAAAACATAGAGTCCTTGTATTTGCTAAGCGCTCTTACAAAAGATAACTTCAAGGTCAAACAAAAAGTCAATATTGAGATGCAACGCCTTCGAACTAGTGCAAAATGGCATCTAGAATATGATTACCGACCCATACAAACAAACTCATATATGAATGATATACTCAATGACTATGACACAATGCAATCTAATGTTTTGTGGTTACAAGAAACATACATGACATTATGCATGCAAAACAAGCAATTTCCAAATTTCAATTGCATATCAAGTTACATAACACATGGAGTGATGATATTAGTGAAAAAACATATAGCAATTTTGGAGCATATGCATTTCGAAGAACAAAATGTAGAGATGTTGCTAGCAAGAGTAATTTTTCATGAATCACAAATTGCAATATTGAATTTCTATGTCGCTCTGCATGCAACATTTACCAACATAGTGAATGTTCTTTCAAAAGCATTACATCATTTACATCATAATGAAACCATTATCATTCTAGGAGACTTCAATGTTGACATGCTACAAAATAATTCCATAACAAAAAAATTGGAAAACTACATGTGCAATTACAATCTTCGTTTTCTTTTTGACAAGATAAACCATGTACAAAACCCACTTATTGACCATGTATGGTCAAATGTGCCCATTGCACAGTACAAAGTCTTTATCTTATACACATATTGGTCTGACAACGATACAAATTGTCTTGTACTTGAATTATGAAATATACATCAACCATATTACAAAATCATATATCCATGTATCAAAGCATATCTGGATACTTTGTTGCACAAAACCAAACAATCCATATTACAAATCCATATTTCCATGTCTCAAAGCATATCTGGATACTTTGTTGCACAAAACGAAATCATTCAAATGCCGCCATCCAATTTCTTAATGTTTTCTGGTCTGTAATAGATTTTGGATAGAAAAAACTCAACATAACCACAAACATGGATCAAGAAAAAAAAAAGGTGCATGCTTCTAACTCTATCTTTTACTCTATTCCTCTGAATCTCATTTGTTGTATGTACATATTCCTTGTTTTCCCTACATACCAACTGACCTTCATGTCCATTGTATTCCACATTGAAACAAATAGATTAACTGGACAGGAGGAAGAAGCCTTAACCAGAAATGTAGAAGAAGACATACAAAGGCGCATGCTTCTATCCTTATTTTCTAGTCCATTACTTTGTATCTCATTTATTACATGTCTACATATCTTCCTACATACCAACATACCTTCATGTCGATTGTATTTTCTGCACCTCTACATTGAAATAAACATAATAATTGGACAAGAAGAAGAAGTATTAACCAACAATGTAGAAGAAGACATATGAAGGTGCGTGTTTCTACCCTTATTTTCTACTCCATTGCTTTGTGTCTCATTTATTGTATGTATTTTTTATTCTACTTCTTTGTACCTCATTTATTATATGTAGCTACTACATATCTTCCTACATACCAACTTATCTTTATGTCCACTGTATTTTTTGCACTGCTACATTGGAAGAAATAGACTAATTGAACAAGAGGATGAAGTCTTATGTGCCACAACAGAGGAAGATGAATTACAATCTACCAAAAGGTACACCAATAGTGATACTAAAGAAAACACAATGCATGTGCTTAACGTACATCCATAACGATTATGAACAGCATTCAATGCACATGCTTACTTAGTTGTTGTCACTTTACATTCCATATATGTTCTCGTGTTCATTTATCATGTACACCTCTCATATATTTATTTATTTTCCCATGATGTGAAAGCAATATATAATATATTGCAAATTAAGTTTCTTTTTACATATTCAATGTATACCTATTTATATCAGAAAAAGTTGGACAAGTGACACAAGCATGAGTAGTCAATTGTCGCAAACGTCAGCAGAATGACAAGCCCACATGTAAAGATTCATAATTTACGCTCCTACTATGTTTAGGAAATAAATATCCTCAGTGATTTATTCATCTATGCCATAGTAAATATGTTGATGTCATCTATAACACTTGCTTTTCAGTTCACAAGAAGTATCAGCAAGTACAAGTGAGGCGCTTGTCACAGTGCATGCTCCCCAGGTTAAGAGGTATGGTTACAAAACTCTAACCAACATAATTCATCCAAAATTTTGCATCTACTTGTAAGTCCATGCAAAAAAAAACAAATAAGGATACAAAGTGCCCTCACATTACTTTTTCTATTAAAAAACTGTCACTAGGTCTAGAGTTACACCACCCAGTATACTATTGATAGAAGACTTGAACAACTGTCGGACTAGACAAGTGTTTGTCAGAGACATGATGGTCGTTTACAACACCTACTTAGACAAGGCAAACAAAACTAGATGCATTGTGCATGCTGACATGACAGACAATGAAGTCATGATGACAATCACACTAACTATCCCTGCACAATTTGTTTAGAAACATGCAGAAAATATCTTGCCCAGTAATGGGATATCCATTACAAATTTTAATATATTACCAAAAACAACATATCACCGTGGTGATTGTGATCGGATTATATCGCTTAATGAAACAAGTGTTGTGGAAAAAGTGCATGCAGTTTGCTCGGAATATCATTTCATACCAGACACAACGATCAGTCGATTTGCAGAGAGCAAAGACATTTACCCAATCAGAACCATTGGTGCCACTGTCACACTAGCAAGAAAAGTTGGCTCGCAGCACATTCTCCATATAAAAGATGGCAATTTGGACAACGACAAGGCAATGGTACCGTTCACAATACTCAGTTTTGTCCTTTACTTTTGCATGTTGATATATCTTTTTTTTTTTTTTTACAGAAATGGTTATGGATTAAATTAATGGGGTGGACTAGCCACAGATTCGATTACAAAATGGCCTCAAATTTCTTCGGGCCTGTCTTTCTGAACCATTCTACTTCTATAGTAAAGACTTGGGAGCTGAACTAGGTCCTGAACGCCTTCTAAAAGAACTGGAAGTTTAAATGTCGACACTCCAGTCATTGTTTCAGCATAAGTCTCAGCATTGTTTCAGCATGTGTCTCAGCATTGTTACAGTGGTGTTTCAGCATATGTTCCAGCACTGTTTCAGCTTCCAGCACTTTGTTTCAGCATATGTTCTAGCACTGTGTTTCAGCATCTGTTCCAGCATTGTGTTTCAGCAAATGTTCCAGCCCTGTTCCAACTGAAAGTTTCCTGGTAAAACATAGGGCCAATCCTAAGTGAGCTAAAACAGAAATAGTCCTGTACGCCTTCTAAAAGAATTGGAAGTTTAAATGTCGACACTCCAGCCATTGTTTCAAAGATAAGATTGTTTCGCATTGCCCCAAAAGATTGTTAAGAAGTAGGTTTCAAGATATGTTCTAAAGATCATTTCAGCCTTCCAAAGACTTTGTTTCAAAGATATGTCGAAGTATAATCGAGCTCATGATTGCTCCAAAGATTGTGTTTCACAATGTTCCACTTCGTCTAACCGAAAGTTTCGGGAAACATAGCTAAATCCTTCTATGAGTCAAACAGAATAACTTGTGAGCTTGAAACCCAACTATTTCAAGACCTACCACCTACGAGTCATTACATCCTTTCCGACTTGAAGTTTTTTCCTTTGGCACAAATTACCATTCTTTGCTTTGATGAGATTAGATTTCCTTCGGTCGTAGAGGGCCTTCTTCATATGCTAAGTCGGCCAAACTTGAGATCTGGTGTTCAGGATGAGATATGCCTGGCATTATGGATGGATCAGTTGCTACCTAGGCCTTCCCCTTGGGCTTTTTATGGGAAGGAGGCTCTTGCTCCTGAACAAAGGTGACTTGTTCCATTTTATGTGGTAAAATCTCTATATCTCCTCACTTGGGGCATCATTAGCCGGTTCTATGCTTTGATGCCAGGAAGAGCTCCTACCCACCATGTGGATTTACGTTGATTCTTTCTCGTGGAGCTACATTTGTTGGCTAAGTGCCCTGTTTCAAGTCAACTTCTGCACTTGAAATGAAGATTCTCATAGTCGAGCTTCTACATCCAAGAATAGTTATTCCCTTGAAGAGTGATTTGCGTTGTGAATCCTTTATTGAAATCCATCTCTACATAGATTCATGAATAGGTAGTGAAGCCCCATTTAGTTTCTGGACCGCTACTATGAAACTTGCCAAGAGCATTTCCAATATGGCTAAGAAAGGAATCACCCCAAAGAGGTAGACCAGGAGCCCTTTACCCACACCTACCGAGGGATGGAAGCCGAGGAGGGTCAAAGAAGGGGTCCAGAGTTTACATAGACAGCACTCCATCACCCTAGAAACTTCCAACTATAGGATCAAATTCCTATCCCAAAGTGAAGAGGCAAAAATCACTACTAAGAAACTCTTTTTACACACGCAACATGAGCTTCAAATCGGTAGGAGTCCACCATTCCCAAGTAAAATCCAAGAATGTAAATCAAGCAAAGTGCAGGCTGTAAGCCAACCTGCAAAGTATTAGATCTAAAACCTTCGGACTGCTGCCTCGGAGAACAGGATCACTGATCCTGAGCTTCACTGACCATACATGGGGAGGGTCTCAAGAGCTACTTTGGACCGCTTTGAAGGGAGGATCGAGAGGGGTTTCATCTACAAGTAGCTCAGCGGGACAGCTGTCAAGGCTGGAGACTGAACGGAGGGAGGAGGATCTCCTGCACTGGGAGCCTGGGGTCAGCCTCGAAAGTGTCTAGCTGGAGGAGCGCCTCGAGGGAGAGAGCTCTGCAATGGTAGCCTCGCACAAAGGCGGCAAGGTTGCAGGGAGGCTGTCACATCCACTAAACCCTTAATGTTGATATATCTTAGTCATCTTACACAACTATTAAACTGCTACATGTTGCAGCCATAATTGTTTGACACCTATGCACATTTTTTTTCTCAAGGGAACAACAATTACATAAAGGGAAATTTCCAATAATGCTCTTCAAAAATATAACAAGAAAAATATATGTTAAAGAAAGGATCTTTCACACAACCCAAGCAACATTTGTAAATAAATTGTGAACGTATTACATAGTATAGGATCCTAAGAAACTAACTACCTCCACCATTGTTGTACGTATGCATATACAATTCCATCCACAATTTCCAAAAAAAATTTGCATTAAACATTTTTCATGCACATTTTTTTGTGTACACATATATATTATATACTTTGATATATTAACTACTTTGCTCATGTATGCAGGTTGAGGGTGTAATCACAAGAGAAAAATTCATACTTGACCCCCTTTGAGCTTATATGTGCTAGATGTAATTCTCATGTCATTTCACGCTCATAATTGGATTTTTCTATAATTGATTGTCTCATGCTGTACCATAAATGCAATTACATATACGCATTGCCCAATGTTGTTATATGAACCTCAAATAATAATTGTGTATTGTACAATTAGACAACCCAGATAAGATGTGCTTCTTGGCTTGATGAAATTTCCATATGAAATATACCTACTAAAAGGCAAAATAATGTCTACATGCTACGCCACTTTCACGTGCATAACAAATTTACATTAAATGAGGACAATGCCATACCGATTATTGGTTGAACCAAAAAAAAAGGTGTGTCAAACAAGTTCTTTGGTATTCTTCTAGCTCCTCCTTCTCTTCTAGCTTGTCTTTCTAGAATGATTGTAACTTGCCATTGAATTTACAAGTTATCATCTCATGCATTGACAAGATTCCAAACAATCTGATATGTTTCTATATGTTCTACCCAATCAAAATATGCATAAATTTTTGCAACTTATTGCGTAAACTATGACGAATTAGAAGATATTATTAAGATGTTATCTACATTTTCCTCCTCAGACAAGTTCAAATTTAAACGCCACACCAATAACAAAATAGATTTCAAAGGAAACCGTTACCATTGGACTGTTTCTTGTAGAATTATTATTCCATAATAATGTTTATATTCATCCTATGTTGATTTCCTTTGGACAATGAGTCAGTGGAATTTAGGTGTCAATAATAGGTAAGAGTGCATGATGGCTCATTTATTCAACTAACACACAGGGTCCCATCCCATCCATCATCCTATGTTTTTCATATTCTAATATCTAGACAAATATGTTACGTAGATCATAAATATCGTGCATTCCATCCTTTCCTTTGTTATCTAGATAATTTTTGTCATTAGGAAAGATACAAGGATTTTTTGTTTATTGACTTCCAGGAATAATATTTTACATTTCATTAGGCTTGAAACTGGTTTAAAATTCTTATGTACTATTGGACATCAATGGTTTAAAAGTATTATGTATGACTAGACATTAATGGTTTAAAATCCTTATGTATGACTAGACATCAATGTTTGAGATCTTGAAAATATAAGAATACTCTCATTTCTTATCAAGTTGTCTTAGCAAGAACTAAATATTATTGGATGCAAATAATACATTTTGTAAGTAGTGAGAGCCCTTGTATTCTTGTCATATATCATCAAGATTTCTTAGTAGAATCTCAAATATTGTTAACATGCCTCTTGAGTAGATATTTAGGTGGATCTTTTGATGTAGAGTCTCTAGTGGAAAACTTACTACACCAACTTACTGGAAATTATGCCATAGCTTTAAATTGGTTTTAGTAGGATACTTTATTTCTTTAACTGGATTGTAATAGGATACTTTATACTGTGCACAGATGCAAAGTTTTTGGGCTTTTTACCATCTGTTGTAGCTGCTGCAATAATGCTGCATGTGATCAAGGAAATAGAGCTTGTTAATCCATATCAGTACGAGAATCGCCTGCTCAGTGCCATGAAAGTGAACAAGGTAATTAACACTGGCCTGTGTTATTGGGTGTTTATAATTATGGCCTTATCGTTCAATCCTTTCCATAGTTCTTTGAAACACATAGTTAACCATAGCATAAACCAAACACAAACTCTAATAACGAGAAAAATATAGCAGATTATGTACAATCTTATCTTCCTCCACCTTGACAAAACATCCCTTGTTTTCAATATTTTTGTGGGACGTTTTGCTTTTCTGTGATGACACAACTTCTCTAACATTGAAAGATTATATACTTGATAATTTCCAATGGAAACCATGGGATGCATTTCATCATGGAAACGTTTTCTATTGATAGTGCTTGGGGTATCCAATTCTCTACTCTTATCCTATAGGTTGTTATTTAAGATTATTCTTGTATGCAATGTAATATCAATTGGCCATTTAGTAGCTCGGTATAGGCAAAAAGTGCTCTCTATTCGCTGAAGAGGAAATTAACATCTAAGTTGGTCATAAATAAGTAAGCTTCTAATTGGTTTTTCTGCCGGAATGCTTTAGCTTCACTTTTACCATTGACAAACATTTCACAGGGTATCTTTTACAAATAACCTGTTAGTTATTGGGTATTTCCTGAATATTTATGAAATTCAATAAAGAAGAAATGTCAAGTAAAAGAAATTCCTTGTCTTAGAGCAGGCCAGAAATTTCATGATAGAGAATTAGACAAATGACATAGCATGCTATCATAATACAGTTGGTTGGGAAAGAGTTATCATAGATCGCTTTTCAAAGAAACTAAAGGAACTTGACAATGTCCCCTTAGCAATGGCTGAAAATAAAAATCAGTTTTGCTTGATTATTTACAACGTGCTTGCCAAATCCTTGCAATTTTTTTGCCTTATATGATATTTCCTTATCTAATAACTTCATTAATATTTTTTGGTGCTTTCTTTTGCAGATGATATATCCAAGATCGTGCTATGCTCTCTGTACAACATTGTTTTAGCTTAAGATCTCATAACAGTTCTTATCTCATTGGATATAAAGTGAGAATGGCTTTGGCTTATATGTTCTTGCATAGATAGGTTCATGGTGAAGTACAATACTGTGGTGACAGCTGACCTCCTTAAGTAAAGTTGATCTATTATTTCTTATTACATTGTTGGCAGATAACATGTTGTATTCTCTATCTCCTTTGCCAATAGATATAATCTCAAAAAATCAAATAGGTTGTACATACTTTTGTTGCATTGCTGCCATGGCCCACAAGTGAACATGCAATGTTTTTGTATCCAAAATGGAACTTCTACTCCAATCATTGATGTGATGGAAACAAATAATTAAGAGTAAAAAAAATAAAGAACTAAAAGGGTGATGTACTGGGGCACTTGTAATATCTTGGGGCACTTGCACACCCGGGGGTGGATTGCACTTGCAAATCCAAGTAATAGAGGAAGAATTCTCCAATAAATACCAATAAATTGGTTGATTGTATTGATAAAATGATAGGAGAGATCAATTGGATCT
Source organism: Picea sitchensis (assembly GCA_010110895.2). Classification (NCBI taxonomy): domain Eukaryota; kingdom Viridiplantae; phylum Streptophyta; class Pinopsida; order Pinales; family Pinaceae; genus Picea; species Picea sitchensis. The sequence continues at coordinate 31,312 of SNQJ01S0137724.1, read as the reverse complement.
ATCTTGGGTGGTCAAGAGGAAAGGTTGTTATCCTCCCCACCTAGGTTCAAATCTTGCTTGTGACATGTTTACTCCTTGTGGGCCAGGTGAGGTTGACAGGCTACTAGTAATCACACTCTTGTTATCTAGATAATGTTTGTCATTGTGAAAGATAAAAGGAGCTTTTGTTTATTGTCTCCCGGGAATAATATTTTACATTTCATTAGGCCTGAAAGTGGTTTAAAATTATTATGTATTACTGGACATCAATGGTTTAAAAGTATTATGTATGACTAGACATCAATGTTTGTTGTCTTAGCAAGAACTAAATATTATTGGATGCAAAGAATACATTTTGTTAGTGAAATCCCTTGTATTCTTGTCATATATCATCAAGGTTTCTTAGTAGAATCTCAAATATTGTTAACATGCCCCTTGGGTAGATATTTAGGTGGATCTTTTTATGTGGAGACTCTAGTGGAAAACTTACTACACCAACTTATTGGAAATCATGCCATAGCTTTAAATTGGTTTTAATATGATACTTTGTTGCTTTAACTGGATTGTAATAGAATACTTTATATTGTGCACAGATGCAAACTTTTTGGGCTATTTTCCATCCATTGTAGTTGTTGCAATAATGTTGCATGTGATCGAGGAAATAGAGCTTGTTAATCCATATCAATACCTTATATATTCTTGGATGGTGTTCAGTGCCATGAAAGTGAACAAGGTAATTAGCACTGCCCTCTGTTATTGGGTGTTTATAATTATTGCCTTGGCCTTGATGAATTCAATCTTTCAAGATGTTCTAATTATATGTGCTTTTTTTTTAATGGTAGGACATGTGTGAAAGATGCATAGGACTACTCATTACCCCTAAATCATCATCCCTGGGAAGTTTCTCTTTGGATTTGAAAAGAAAAAGCTACAGCGCCAATATTCCTATTCCCCATAGCTGAGATGGAGTGTTGGGCGCTACCTTTAGCTGCAACAATAGCAACTTTGGTAGGGGACAAAGCACCCCAGGATCATATGACTCTAATAACTCCAACATTCTCTACATCTCACCAGCAGTGATAAAGAAGAGAAATCTTAATGAGTTTTGTAGTGATCTTCATTGTTTGGACTCTGAAGAATTAGTAGATTACCATAAATACAAGTGCTCCTCTATGAAGAAACTTTGTTATTAAAAATTCATTTCAACTATACCTATCCAGAATTAAGTGCAAGTTCAAGCCTATAATATGCAACTATTATAGCTCTATGCTATTATGTCTCACATGGGAGAAACATATTGTTATGAAATACCATTCAATATGCTTATGATTCATGAATGCTTAAGAGATCCTACTGTGTGAGTGTATCTTCAATGAGTTTTTTTGTATTTTGTAACACCAGTATCAAAAGACAGGATGGATACACACAACAAAAAAGCCCTATTATCGAGTGTATATAATCGAATGTGAGTCGATAGGTAGATTTGATGGTGACTTTTAAAGTTTTAGAATTGACCTCCATTTGCAGTACTCCACAGGGAGAAGCTTTGTGGATCCTTTGTTCATTCATCTTCTCTGTACTGGTGTCGACTCTAGTCTTCGACAATCTTAGAAGAGACATAGATACTTAATGTAACATATGTAACATTCTTAAATGAAAATAAAAATAAAAATTCCCAAAACAAATTCTATGCCTCAGCTCTTGTACATTGTAAAACTATGATGATTGATATGTATCGAATCCTCCTCTGTTTGTTGATGAAATCAAGCAGTGAAGCCCAAACCAGTCCCAAGGTTTGCCTTTACGGTTGCATTAGTTTTGTGTCACAAAGCACTAGACAGTGTGCCTAATCACCACCATTCTTTTCCGTGTTAGTTTGAAATTGTCAAACTTGAATCTTGACATGCCACTGCCTTTGCTAACTACTAACTGGAGCCCGCTCCTGGACTACTTGTTGCTCCATCTCCAGTTTTTGGCATGGGTGTCATTCTACCTTCTGATCCAATGAGAATGATTCATCAGTTTAGCATGCATCAACACGGCATTCCACAAAATTGACAACAATCTGTTGTCTAGGTTCCTCAACCTGCTTTTGGACAATTCCAGTCCATTTATGTTATTGTTCCTCGACAACAGCTTATGGCCCCTGACCAACATCAACAGGTATTTGCATTGCTATCTTGTGAGTACTTTAATTTTAGCAATTTATATGATTCATAAAGCTAGTTATATAGTTTGAATGCAAAAACTACTCTTACCAATTTGTTGTGTTTCTTTTAGCCAATCCAAAACAATCGCCAATATTTGCAGCATTCTAAGCATCAAGATTTACATAAACATTCTCAAAAAAACCAAGCAGTCGATGATATAGTGGATGTACAAAAGGAACAACATGTTTTTCCCTTGTCTATGTTTCCCAGTACAAGCCAACCCCAACCCGACAAGGACTGCACTGCCATGCAACACTTGTTTTTTATTACTCTTCTGACAGATCTGACAGTTTTAACACTCTAGATAAATATATGCCATTATATGCCATTCTCTCATTTGCAATTTGCCAACTTAAAGTAATTGAAAATTATTTGTAATTTTATGAAATTTTATTATAAATCAAACTATTATCATATTCATATTTAAAAATTTCATTCCCTTAGTGTAAGATGTGGGCATTATCATTTTCTTAGTGTAAGATGTCGGTATCTCATTTTTATTTTAGTGTAGTTTCATTTTTAAATTAGTGTAGTTTTTAAACTAGATTCATTTTATTGAAAATAAATTAAACAATAGTAACTCTCGAATTATGTTAGTATAATAGTAACTCTCTGAATTTATGTTATGATTTATGTAATTAGATTTATTTTAAAAGTAATAATGATCAATAAATAATTAACTTTGAAATACATGAGAAATTCTAGAAACTAAATTAGCTATCATTATGAATAATGATAATTAATAAATAATTAGGAAGGAAAGGAAAAAAGAGTTTGAATCTTTCGAAGCAACTGCAAGCTAGGGTTCTAGACAGTCATGGCCATCACAGAGGAAAGCATGAGCACCAGAGGGGGGGGTAAGGGTACCCCCTCATACAAACAGATAGTGGTAGATAGAGGGAAAGGGCCAAGGGGCGGATTTTTCAAGGCACCAATGGCAGACACCTTGGGATCTGACCCAGAAAAAGGTCAGGAAAGGAACCAAGGAAAAAGTGAATACATGGAAGAGGAAGCAAGAGAAAACCAGAATGAAACGCAAGACACAGCAAAGACCAATAAGCCAGAAGGGCGCAACCCATGTAAACCCAAAACAACACTGATACCCAAGGTGATACTGGAGGATCCACAGACGCAACTCTATAGGGATCAGATGAAAGCACATGCGCTAATATGCAAGTTTATGGGCTTATGGCCCACCGAAAGAAAACTGCGCAACTAGATCAAATATCACTGGAAGACAAATGGGGAAGTGGAGCTCCATTTGGGCTCGAAAGGTTTCTTCACAACAATCTTCATAAACCTGGAGGATAGAGATAGAGTATTTGAAGGAGGGCCTTACTTCCATGCATCAGCAGGACTGTACATGCAGCCATGGAAGGAAAATTTCTCCCCAGAAAAAGAGACCTTCAAAAAGGTTTCGGTCTGGCTGAGATTCTACTCCCTACCTTTAGACTACTGGTTACCCTCTACTTTTGAAGCAATAGGGAATAAATTGGGGAAATATATAAAGACCACAGAAGCCACCCTAAAAGGGAGATACACATCTTACGCAAGAATATGTATAGAGATGGATGTGTTGGGAGCACACCCAGAAGCCATAAGCCTAGAATTCAAGGATGAGGAATGGATCCAAAACATCGACTATGAACAAATCCCCTTCCGATGTAGAAGGTGCCATGAATATGGTCACCTGATTAGGGAATGCCCTCTTAATAAAAAATAGGAAACGGAAAATCCCAAACCACAACAGGATGAGGATGGGTTTGTTAAACCAAACCCCAAAAGCAGAGCCAATAAAAAGCAGAGCAAAGCCCATGCAGGGAATAATCCAGAGGTCTGGAGCAGCCTGGAAGGACGAGATAAAACCAATAAAGGGGCAGACGCCAATAAGGATACGACAAAAGCTCAAGAAGTCAGAGAACAAACACCAAACGAGCCCACCGACCGACCAAATAATCAGCAGGAATAGGGAAACTGTGCAACTCTGATGGAACGAGAAATCAGATACGACAACACCCCCATGCAATAAGTATAGGGAGAGGCGGAAATGACACCAAGCGAAGTAGGCACAGGAGATCCGGAACTCAAAGACCTTGTGGAAAGGGAAGGGATAGATCTCATGAACATATTGGACCAATGGAAAAGACAGGGAGTAGACAGTGTACCAATAGAGCAACTTGACCGCATCCAGTACCTATTCCTCCTAAGGGAGGAGGCCAAAGATAGAGGCATAAAGCGAACACACTAGGAGATTGGACACCTAGGATTCAAAGCTGGTGAGGGACAACCATAGCTCTCACCCAAGCAGACGTGGAGGAAAAAAGGCAGGAAATCAAATAATGTAGCCCTACAGGAGCTTGGAGCACTACTGATAAATTCGGGTAAGATCAAGAAACTCTTCCCCAACTCCCCCCCGCAAGTTTAAATGAAGGTCATAACTTGGAATATAAGAGGCCTAAACAGCCCAAGAAAGCAATGAATCCTTAGAAATAGATTAAAACGGGAACAACCGGATCTTTGTTTTATTCAAGAGACCAAGTGTAACACGGACAGAATGGAAACAATCAGTCAACAACAATGGTTCAAGTACAAGATGATGGCTATTGGAGGCCACCAAATGGAAGAATGTACCCTCACCCTGTGGAACCCACAAGTACTAATCCTAATAGCAGCCAAAGCGACAAGGCATACCCTCACGGTCCGCATGCAACTCATTGGGAACACAGAGGTGATTTTATGCACTAATGTGTATGGACCCCCGGTGTCAAAGGATAGGAGAGGAATGCTAAGAGACCTAAAAGATCTTAAAAATAGAGCCAACAACCTCCAATGGATCCTAATCGAGGATTTCAACATCATCACGTCACTGGCAGAGAAAAAAGGAGGTACAAGAAGATTGGAGAGAGATGTGGAGGAGTTCTCAAAATTTATAGACACAGCGGAGATGGTAGATCTGAAAACCAATAATGGTCGGTTCACCTGGAACAATAAGCGAATGAACCAACATTAGGTAGCAACAAGACTCGATAGGTTCCTAGTGTCAAAGTCAATCATTATGCAGGGGCTAACCTTAGAATGCAACATCCTTCCATGGGGGGGATCAGATCACTGGCCAGTGCAACTGGAAGCAGGTTTCCAGGTTTACATACCCATTAGATTTGAGAAATTCTGGCTTGAACACCCGACGTTCAAGGAAAGAATCAAACAGTGGTGGCATGAGGAGCAACCAGAGCAAGGGACAAGGATGTTCAAACTCTATAAGAAACTAAAACATGTCAAATATAGGCTCAAGGAGTGGAACAAGGACACTTTTGGGAATATAAACCAAGAGAAGAACAACATCGAAGAAAAAATGAAAAAACTCCAAGAAACCTGCATTTTAGAGGGCTACAATGAGGAGAGGGAAAAGGAAGAGATCCAGATGACCCAGGAGTGGGAAGAGCAGTGCCAGCAAGAAGAAACCCTCTGGTGACAAAAGTCTAGGATCATATGGCTAAAGGAAGGAGAACGAAACACCAAGTTTTTTCATAGAACAACCATGGCCAGAAGAGCCCATAACAAAATCCTGAAGATTCAGGACCAGGATGGAATAGAAAGAGAATCACATAAGGACATCGAAACAACTCTGGTAAACCACTTTCATGGGATAGCCCAGGAACCCAACCAAGACAAAATGGAGGCCATACAAAAGATAATCCAACATATCCCTCGCCTGGTAACAGAAGAACAAAATAACAACATGAACAAGCCCATAGCGAAGGATGAAATAGACCAAGCACTCCAGGAAATGCCCAATGGAAAATCCCCGAGCCCAGATGGTTTCACAGTGGAGTTCTTCAAAGCGAGCTGGGATGTCGTCAAACATGACATATATAGGGTAGTGGAAGACTCTAGAAGGACAACCTCCATTTTAAAATCACTAAATGCTACAATGATTACACTTATCCCCAAAGAAAATGAAGCCAGAACCCCCGATCAGTACAGACCTATAGAGTTGTGCAACGTGGTGTATAAGATAATTTCCAAGGTTATAGCAAATAGATTAAAACCACTCCTACCCACATTGGTCTCCCAAGAACAGGCAAGGTTCGTGGAAGGAAGGCAAATAATGGATAATAACATCTATGCTCACGAACTTATCCACACCCTGAAGTTTCAGAAAAGAGGAGGAATGATAATACAACTGGACCTAGCAAAATCTTATGACAAAATCAACTAGCACTATATGGTCAAGACCTTGGAGGCCTTCGGCTTCACCCAGCACTGGATTAGATGGATAGTAAACCTAGTCTCCACTACTAGCTTCTCGCTCCTAGTAAATGGAGCCCCATCCAAACCTTTCTGGCCCACGAGAGGCATCTGACAGGGAGACCCGCTGTCCCCCTTCCTATTCATTCTAATGATGGAAGGTCTCAGTCTCGGGATAAAAAGCGCAACCGCAACAGGGGAAATAAAAGGTATCAAACCCTACAAGAATTGCCTGACTTCTACACACCAATAGTTCATAGATGACACCTTACTTCATGGCATGCCCATGGTCAAGGAAGAGAAAGCCTACAAACGAATCTTAGACAAGTTTGGGGAAGCCTCGGGAGCAGAGATAAATCAGTCCAAATCTATGATCTATTTCTTTAATACCAACCCCGCAATCCAAAGGAATTGGGCCAACATCTTGGGCTTTGAACGCAAAGCACTCTCCCAACTAAGTACTTGGGCATCCCCCTAACAGACAAAGCTTGCAAGCTATCAAATTAGGAAGGAATGGTCAACAAGCTACAAGACCGGGTAAAAAATTGGACATACAGATCCATCAACCTAGCTGGAAGACTCATCCTAACCAAGTCGGTTCTGCAAGCTATCCCAACCTTCATGATGTCAGTTTTCCCATAAGAACCATACAAAGGGACTTCCTTTGGCGAGGAGCGGAAACTAGGAAAAAATGGGCACTGGTGGCTTGGGAGAAGGTCTATAAACCAAAAAAGAAAAGGAGGCCTAGGGTTACATGACCCGTAAGTGACCAATGAAGCCTATGGGGAAAAACTCTGGTGGCGTTGGGTCAAAGAAACTACCATGCCATGGGTCAACTTGTGGAAGGCAAAGTACACCCTAGACATTTGTGACTAGGACAAAATCCACTTCAGAGGCACCAGGGAAGGTTCCGCTATATGGAACCTAGCCTGGTGCAACAAGGCCTGGATCCAGACACACAGCTTTTGGGAAATAAGAAATGGCAGAACCACTCGATTCTAGGAGGATGCCTGGCAATAGGAACCTAGAATGGAAAAACTGGGTCGGGAGGTACTCCAACAGGAGATGATGGTGCAAGGCAAAACCAAAGTCTACCATTATTGGAAGCAAGAAACAGATCACAACAAATGGAGAAACTGGAACACTCTCACCCCACAGACTAGAGACCAGACCACAACAATAGTAAAAGATGTGGAGGAGGAACTGGTGAGATGAAAAATTGCAGTCACAGACGGAAATGACCAGCTGAGATGGGGACACAAAGATGGCGGGGAATTCAATCTTAAAGAAGTCTACCACTATATAGCGGACCAGTACCAAGAAGACTCGACGCATCAATGGGATAAGCTCTGGAACAACCCACAATGGCCAAAAATTAAAATCTTCTAGTGGCTAATACTACACAATCGAATCCTAACTTGGGAAAACCTAAAGAAGAGAGGATTCATAGGCCCTTCAAGATGTCACCTATGCGAAGAAAAGGAGGAAACAACGAACCATCTCCTGGATGAATTCCTCTACACAGTAGAAGTCTGGGACTGGGCGGCAGGCATCTTCCAACAGTCTAATAGAATCAGAGGTAATATTTTCACAACTATAAACATCTGAAAGGAAAACTACAAAGAAAACGAAGAGGTGAATCTTTGTTGGAACCTCATTCCTGACATGATCATTTGGGCAATATGGAAGGAATGAAACTAGCACATCTTCAGGAACAAAAGTTGGACGGCTAGAAAGATCAAGGAAACAATAATCTCCATGACAAGAGAAATGGTACAGAGCCGCAACTGCCAAACAGGAGGAGCGCAACTCACAGACCGGGAGCTCTGAATTTTAGAGGCTTTTCAACTGAAAGAAGGATGCAACCCCACTCGGGTAAGACGGTCGACGCAACTACAAGTACGTGAGCGTAACTGGAAACCACCACCAGAGGGCTCCCTCAAGCTGAATTTCGACAGCGCGTCGAAAGACAACCCAAGACGGACAGGTATGGGGGGAGTAATCAGGGACAGTCAAGGAGAAATAATCCGGCTATACACTGGGAATTTGGGAAACTCAACCAACAACACCGTGGAATTTGGAGCCCTGGAGACTGGCCTTGAGATATTACACAGGGAAGGAATGACCAATGTCATAGTGGAAGGAGATTTCACGCTAGTCATCAACACAGTAAAGAAACTCCAAAACGACACCAGAGTGGGAAAAATACAGAGGCACTAGCGCCTAGCTCACTCCCTGCAAAAAATCCAGGGGCATTTGCAGATGGGGATCACAGTGGAGTTTCACTGGGTACGAAGGTCAACAAATGGACTAGCGGATAGAATCTCTAATGAAGGGGTCGACCAAGAAGGACCAGAACTAGATTCCACATGGAATAACATCCTGAATGGTTAGTTTCAGACAGATTGTATCCAACTAGCAGCAAAGGACTATGACGAAAACCGAAGTACAGATGAACACACTGAGGCTGAAGGCATAGAGTTAACTGAAGGATGAGTAGGATCCAGGTAGAATCCGATAGGCCACCATCTAAGCATGAGTTACAATGCATATCATGGTCACACCACAAGAGGAGGTACGACACCACGATCTTGTAAATAGAAAGAAGTACAGGGGTGGTCTGTGGGAGGGTAGAAAGGTTAATCCGTAGATGACAAAGGACAAAGATCAAAAGGATAGCCCATGGGCAGGAATGGGTACACATCACCCACGCACAGATACGGGGGGAGGAAATGATAGGCGTACAACATGTAAGGCAACAGATTGGCGCAAGGACGATGGCAGGGGTCCCAAATGCACACACTCTGAAATAGTGAAAAAGGACCTAAAGGTACGCATTTAGGAGAGATCAATGATTACCAGGATAAGATTGCAGCCAAGGGAACCCCTTAAAAGAAGAAGCATCAGGGATAGCTACAGATCAGAGAATAGCAATTACAGGGACCATACTACACACCAAGAGGTGGCGAATAGAAGTGGAGGACGAAGTCAAGACTGAAACCACCGAATTCAAACCAAGATGGTGAGAATGAAGAACACCCAGAGTAAGAGGGGGCCCCAGGGGGAGGATCTTCCAACAAGCACCCAAAAGATCATAAGGATGGAGCAAGCAGCTAGAGAGGCCAAAGGCACCTTTCTTGCGCAGGCCGACCCAAAGGGCAAAGCGATCATCGACAAGTGGGAGCGAGAAGTAAACACCAAGCGTCAGGGAAAAGCCTGGGCGGAACTCATCCAAGAAACAAATGGAATAAGGGACCCAGGGGCCACACAGCCCAGGACAACCCTCTACCATAAAACAGTGGAGGAAGCTCAGCGCACCAAAATGTTGATAAGTAAGCTGAGAGCAGACATGAGCGAGACTAGCAGGGTTGCAAACCGGGGCCACAAGAAGGAGATAACAGAAATTCTGAGCCGCCTCAGCAACCTGGAGGCCAGTGCAAGAAGAATAGCATAGGACCAAAGGAGCCTAAACGAAAGAATGGAACAAATGGCAGGGCAATTCCACCTCTACCTTCGCTATGTCCACCACATGGACATCACTATAGCAGATGGACGCGGAACACCAGCCTTCATCAGAAGGACGTGCAGGAAGGAACAAAGAAAGGAGGACGAGGCAAGGAAAGAAGGAGATGAAAGCCATCCAATCCTCTTGGACTAGTACAGTCTTAACCCTTGGTCATTATGTTTATCAGTGTATGAACCACCCCTATTCTATGGTGATGGTTTTTTTTTTGTATCTGTTTTGGTATAGTTTTTCAAACAAGTTTTCGGAGACTGGGCCGATTTCCCAGGGTGGCGGCCCATCCATCCCCTCGCTATAGTAGACAGTGCAACTTTGGATCCCCATATCTGGTTTCATTTTTGGCAGATCAGGGGATACCTCACTTTTTTCTGTACCATATTTTTCCCAGTATTATAGAATCTCTAACTCACTTACAAAAAAAAAGATAATTAATAAATAATTAACTTTACATAAATTTAATTTTATAAAAACTAAATTAGTTACCATCATGACATGATCCATTACACTTGGTCGTAACCTTGACATCTTGGCCGTTAAATGCAATCATAATGAATAAAGGAATATGCATTTTTGTCATATTTTTAGCATTTGCAGTGATCCTTGGATGAACAACTTTAACTGATTACAAAATTAATACACTAACACCACACCACTGTTTAATAAAAATGCAAATTTCAATTTATATATGAAATGACTATCATCGCAACATTAATTTATTCCCCATCAATGCTTCATCGCGCAAGGTTTGTTGAAACCTAATTGCTATTTAATTTTTAACTCATAAAATAATGAATAGCAAATTTAATGTATAAAAAATCTTGTTACTCTGTTTTTCCAGTAGAAAATTAGCTCATTATATTAGTGAAAATATAATATTTAACATTTTCAAGACCCCACATGAGTCCTTAGCAGAAACTAGTCCAGAGACCATGCTCAACAAAAAAAAACAACTACACACACATCCCAACACGCAAGATGCAAAAAAAAATACATAAAACAGGGCAAAAACTCCAACAAAAACCAGAAAAGAAGCTAACACCAGTAGTCGCACGCCCCTAAAGGACCTCAAAGTGTTTTCCCAACACCGTGCACCCCTAAAGGACCTCAAAGTGTTTTTCCAACACCGTGCACCCCTAAAGGACCTTAAAGTGTAAACCAAAACATCGCATGCCCCCAACTGGACCTCAAAGCTCTGGTCCAAAACCTCTTCGAGCCAAGGAAGGAGAGGTCAAAGGGGTTAGAAAAATTGAAGTTAAGGAACCTCCCGCAATGCAGCTTCGAGTCTCCTTAGCCTCTAAACAACAGTCGTCGAAGGGAAACGCCGCCACCCGCCGGTAGGTCCTCCTCACGCCCATATCTTGACGCCCATCCAAAGCACCACCACCGTCGCCGCCGGAATCCTCCACCTCCACCGCTACCGAGACCCTCAGAAAGGGAAAAGCGCATGCAAGGGAATCGAGCCCGAAACAAAGCCCGCCTCGGCCCCTAGGCGCTACCACCAAGTGTCCGCAGATCCGCTGACTCGAAACCTCTGCCGTCACCGTTCGCTAGCCCGCCGATACCCTCACAAAATCTTGCAACCCTCGCCCGCTCGCTCTGGAATGGTCATTTCCTACGCAAACCAAGGAATCTAGGGTTGCGGCTAGTGAAACCTAGTTGCAGAGCCCACAGGGAAAACCCTAAGTTGACTATCGAACTCCCTAGTTCACTGCTTCACTCTTCGCTCGTCAGTTTAGACTTTCACTAATGTCTTGTTACTCCAAACTATGCATGCAAGTAGACTAATTATATCCACAATTTCCAATGAATGATGATTTCATTTGCACGTGGAGGTCATCATGATATCTTTGGTCGATTTCTCCACTTGGCAGTGTCTGTAGTAACATTGAACTCATTAACCGACACCATTAGTTCACAGTGCACCATTAGTTCGCAGCAGACACCTTCATGGGCGCCCAGATGTAATATTAAGATTTTCCTATAGAATAATTTATAATTGAACAAAATATTAGAAATCAAATGACTAACTAATACCAAAAATGTATCGAATACTATAGTCTCGTGCTAAAAGCATGGACTAACAAGTGTATTAATAAAAAATAATACACGTGTACAAGATAAAGCACTAGTGACTTTGAAAAAAATCAAATCATGTTATTATAAAATTTCAGAAACATTCACAAAGTATTTATGATTATTATAAATTGTGTAAAATGAATTTCCTTTTTCTGAAAATTTAACTTGGAAAATTCTATTTAAGTGCAATCTATAACAAGGCTACATGGCAGCATATACCTGCTGCTCTGTAGGAATGCAACATATAGTTAGGACAAATAATTAGAATAATTTATTCTAAACCTTAGTTGAAAGGAGTTAAACTTGGAAAAAGTTTGGATAGTTTTGTTTTTTTTAAAACAAATACTAAGAAAGAAAAAAATATGACATGTCACATGCTTTAACACCGAGAGTAAAATGGGCCTAAGAATCTTGGGGTGACAAAATATCTGAGGCAGGCAATGGACGACATGCAATGGATGATGGGCACCTAATTGCCACCATTTTGAGCCTTTGGACATTGTTTGCTCTATGTTAGTGGAGTCTCGAAAGATGACACTTTTAAGTTTTCTTAGGGTTCTTTTGGCAACTTTTTAAGCCTGTGTCTCTCTCCCATTGCATGTTGATTCTGATTGCTTGAAGGTGTTTATATTTTTAATTTATATATATATAATTGTTATTATTTAACAAGGTTTGCATGGCATTACGTAGGCCTCTACAATGAAAGTAACATTTGAATGTGTGGGCATTAAAATGTTCCCTTGATCCCAAGAAGACTGTTACCAACTAGATAATAAGACCAATTTTTAACCAACTAAATGGAAGATAAATATTTTTAAATATTAATAAAATAAAATAAAATAATAATTAATGTAAAACTTAAAAAAAAAACTCACAAATATTTTTGGTCAAGTGTAAACTCAACTCATGCGGTAGGTATAATAAAATTACTTTTAAAAAAATTAAAAATTCCCATACCTTTTTTATACCAGATTTTTGAAAAACAAATATTACATTTCAAGTTAATTTGTGTACCATATATCTTCTTTATACAAAAGTTGTATGATTGGATTGCTTTACTAAAGGTTATCAATGGTGGGNACTTAAAAAAGAAACTCACAAATATTTTTGGTCAAGTGTAAACTCAACTCATGCGGTAGGTATAATAAAATTACTTTTATAAAAATTAAAAATTCCCATACCTTTTTTATACCAGATTTTTGAAAAACAAATATTACATTTCAAGTTAATTTGTGTACCATATATCTTCTTTATACAAAAGTTGTATGATTGGATTGCTTTACTAAAGGTTATCAATGGTGGGGGGTCAAAAAACTCATTTGGATTTTGTTCGTGTCATGTTTTCCATTTGCATGGTGACACCAATCAATGTGTTTTTATGACTACCCTATGCCCTTTATTAGTCCCTGCCGTAGGCATAGAGGGACTATAGCAATTGATAAATTGTTGACTTCATATTAGTTTGTCCTTTGACCACAAATATTTCCATTTTATCTATTGTTGGAACCAGGGAACTGAAAACATCGATTTTTATATTAAAAAAAGTACCATATTTGTCATGATATGATTGGACAAGGGATTATAGGTCTTATTGTCGACTTCGTTATTCCCAAGGTTATATATGTTGATATATCCAAAGTTTTTGATCATATATGGTCTTTTTGAATCATATATTTTGTTATGCATTCATCGAAGGTAGATTAATGCTAGCATTAATACGAATGTTTGGTTTAGCATTTTATGCTAGGTAAATTTATGGCAATGTTTGATATGGTGGCATATCCAAAGTTTGGCCTTCCAATACATTCTCTGGTGTTCGAACTATTGTTACAAAAAAATACAATAATTTTTTAGGGATACGTCAGAGATCTGCCACATTGCATTTTATTGTTACATGTTTAGAGAGCATTTTTGACAAACTTAAATCTTCACCTAACAGGTTTGGTAGCGTTGAATGCTTGCTTAACGGGCTTGTTACAATACATTTTTTTTCCGTTTTTTAAATATATATGTTTCAGCGGCATTGTTGGTTTACTGGTTCATGCTTGTTTTTTGCATGTCCACTGATTTCTTATTTGCATGTTGTTGTTTTTCTTGCTTGCATGTTCATGTTGTTGTAGTTTGCACGTTTGGTTTCTGCAATCGTGATTGGAACTGTGTCGGCCTCAAACTATATTTCATAGCTGGCGATGCTTTTTCCATGGATTATGTGTTAATATGGTTTCATAGTTGTGAGAGTAGGTTTTGTTGTGTGAGCGATATAGTTGTTCTCTTCCTTTTGTTTTGCTCTTGTAAACTGCGTTTTTGGCTCAGTTTAGCGGGTTGACGATTTTCCAGGTTCAGAAAATTTAAAACCATTTGTCACTCCCCTCCATCCCCGCTACCTTTCGCCTTCCCAATAGACATTGATTATGCTTTCAAAAGTCAAAACCGACCAGACAGGTACGGGAAAACGGGCTTTAATAACTGGAAAGGTCGAGGACATCTCCCATTAAAATGAATAGATAGGCGAATATTATTGGATCTGGTAATTTCTTTTGCCTCCATTTTGAATTTGAAAAAATAATTATTTTCTTTTTTTTCTTGTTTGCGCTCTTTTAGTTTTCTTAAAAGCTTCAACATAGTCCACGAACATGTCGCCCACAGAGGCCTTCACATCATGTCCCTCTTTAATATTGTTCATATCTTAGATATGAGATTGAGAATCTGCTTGGATATGGGAATTTTAATACGTCCTATTAATCACTTTTCAACGTACATATTCGAAAAGATTGGCATTAATAAAAGAAAATATCGAGAACATCTGTCATTAAAACAAATTAACACAAAATCTACGGAAGATCATCCAACGTTGCTTTTAAATACTTATTGTCATTTCTCTCTATCATCAAAGAGTTGTGCTTTAGGGTGCCTTCATTCTAATGTTCCTGGTCATGGACATGTAAGACAACTTAGAGATGT